>PVKM010012590.1:0-21753 GCA_004027735.1 Carollia perspicillata | reverse complement strand
ATTATTTACATTTATTAGTCTATTTACAAAACCTACACTCAAGAGTCATAATTATCCTTCTCTTTTATGATTTATATGAACTTTCTTCACTGTTACCAAGTTTAGTATGAAGAATTTAATGAAATACCAGTGTCACAGTGTCAAAACTTCTGCGTACTTTAGATATTCAAATGATACTTGAGTTCACTTAATTCTCTTCTGCATGTTTGATCTTCAGTATGAAGACATATTGGTGGTCATTATAAATATCTCACAAATCTTTGGTGAAGAACTTCCCTGATTAAATAAGGGAATGGTGTGACACTTGTTTCTGTTAATTCAACGGATATCTGTGCTCTTACATGCTGTGTATTGTTGGGAGCTTGGAATATATCGATGAATGGAAAAGACAAACTTTTCTGCCCTTGTACAGTGAGAAAAACAAGCAATATGCAATGCCCATAGATGTATAAATGAGATGCTGAGTCGGTAGTTGGCCATTTGGGAGCTCAGAGGAGGAGTCCAGTCTGCAAGTGTAAACTAGGGTGTCGTTAAAGGGTAGGTGGGCCATGGGTCTGGACAAAATCAGGAAAGAAGTGATGGAGTGGAGTAGGAGTAATCTGAGGGCTACGCACGAGGCGCCCCAGAATTCAGACGTCAGGCTGATGAGGGGGAGCCAGCATAGCAGACGAGAAAAGGAGTGGCCAACGAGATAGGACGCCTGCGACAGGGAAGTCTTCTGAGGAAAAGGGTGTATAAAGTGCCTTTTCAAATGTTGTAAGTCTCTTGGTGGTTGTAAGACCTGCGCACTGGATTTCAGAGAGTTGAGGTGGGATAAGAGTAAAAACAAAAGCCTGATTGGAGTTTAAAAGAAACAAGAAGGAGAGCAGGTGGAAACAGTAGGAACAGAAAACTCTCAAGATGTTCCTTCGAAAAGGGAATAGAAACATGAGGTAGTAGCTGAGGGAGGGCAGCAGGGTCGAGAGAAATCGCATGTCATTTGAGAAGGGTGTCATAGAGGAAAGCTGATGAGAGAGAACGGCGGGACAGTGCTCGTGTGCAGGGGAGCTGAAATGGGACCTAGCGAACAATGAAGAGAAAAGCCTCGGGTTAGGAGATAAAGCACAGACATACCTGAGCAGGTGAGAAGATGTAGTAATGGAGACTTGGGGAGGCTTTCTCCTGCCAGCTTTTATTGCTCATTGAACTGCTGGGAGTAATTATAAGGAAGGACATTTTGGAGAATTGAGGGAAGAGGAAAAGGTGCAGAATAGTTACTTAGGAGATGGTGCATGGGAGAAAATTGGTGAATTACAGCAGGCTAGCCAGGCACTGCTAAGGGTCCACTTGAAGCCAGTGATTAAGAATTAAAAGTGAGGCGAGTGAACAAAGTTGTGTCTTATTCCTGCAGTGTGCAGCTCCACGGTGCAAGCTCAGGGTAGCCAAGGAGCTGGCAGCCAGGGTGTGGTTCAGTTCAGCCAGTAGAGGGCAGGAAGAGGAAGCAAAAGAACTGGGATATCGGAGAGTGGGTACCCGCGAAGACGGTGGAATCCGAGCTGAGCGCAGAAAGCAGTAAAGGCCAGGAGGGTGTTAAGTGGCAGTGAAAAGGCAGAATAAATGGATGGTTGTTCCAGGCTGAGGCAGTCAGTGGAGTTGGAATACAGACCAAGGTGCTGTTTGGACACAGGAAACGGCAATGAGATTACAAGAAGGGCTGCAGTTAGGCAATGAGTAGTTGAGGTGGAGTGGAGGACAGAGTCACTGGGGGAGAAGACGTCAAAGGAGGGAAAGACCCGAGTTTTGAGAGGGGTATCACCAACGTGGACACTGAAATCTCCAGGAAATGCTCTGAGAGTGGGGTTGAAGACATTTGGGGTACGCCGGAGGCTCAGACCATGAAAACTAAGGACCACCCTCGCTGCTGTGGCTCAGTGGATTGAGTGCCCGCCTGCCGGCCAGCTCTTCATTGAGTGAAGTGAAATATAGCCTTTTCATTTTGTGAACTTTCTTCTTTTTTACCTAAAATCAGATTTAACAAAAAGTTGCCAAAATAATAACAAAGAATTTCCATATATCCTTCACCCAGACCCTCTCAATGTTAACATGTTACCATACTCATTTTCTTTCTCTCTGTGTATCTGTTTTCCCTTAATCTTTTCAAAGTTGAATCCAGACATGATGCCTTTTAACCCCTAAATGTTTCAGTGTGTATTTTCTAAAAATAAAGGCATTTTCTTACATAACCAAGCGTCGAATACAGTGGTCAGAAAATTAACATCAAAGCAATACTATTACCTACAGACGTTATTCAGATTTTGCTAGCTGTCTCAACAACGTGTTTCAAACTTCCCAGGTCACACACTGCATTCAGCTGTCGCACCTCCTTAGTCCCCTTTGATCTGGACCAATTGCTAAGTCTGTGGTGTCTTGCGACACTAATGTTTTTGGAGACTACAGGCCAGTTTGGTTTTTTCAGCGTCCCTGAATTTGAGTTTGACATTTTCTCGTGATTAGGCGCAGGTTCTGTATTTTGGGCGGGGATACCCCAGCAGTGATGCTGTGTTCTCATCATACGTCACAGCTGAGGGCACGTGAGCTGTTTGCCCCATCACCGGTGGTCATTTGGTTGGGGTGGTGTCTGCCTGCTTCCTCCATGGGAAGACTGCTATTTTTCCCTCTGTAATTATGCATCTTAGAGGGAGATATTTTGAAACTGTCAATACCCTGTTACTCCATTATGGTTTTCTTAATCATTTTTTTTTCTTTTGTCTTCCAGAATGGTACTGGGAATGTCTCTTGCGACCATGGTTTTATAGAATACTTGCTGTGGTCTTGTCCATCTTCTCTGTGATTGTCGTGTGGTCAGAGTGCACGTTCTTCAGCACAACCCCTGTCTTGTCCCTCTTTGCAGTCTTCATTCAGTTGGCCGAAAAAACGTACAATTATATTTATATCGAGGTCAGTTTTTTTTAAGCCTGTTAGTAAACGTCAGTTCATAGTTCAATCCCTAACGGCAATAGCTTATTTCCATATATTTCTTCTAGCAATAATGAAAGTTGTGAAGTTTCCCACTGTGTTCTTATTCAGACTTCCAAAAGTGACCTTTATCAATTTACCCAGACTGTAAAAACCAAGGACCGCCCTGGCTGGTGTGGCTCAGTGGATTGAGTGCCCGCCTGCGAGCCAAAAGGTCATCAGCAGTTCAGTTCTCAGGCAGGGCACGTGCCTGGGTTGTGGGCCAGGGCCCCAGTTGGGGGCGCGCAAGAGGCAGCTGGCTGATGCGTCTCTCGCACATCAATGTTTCTCCTCCTCTCTTTCTCCCCCCTTCTCCTCTCTCTAAAAATAAATAAAATCTTTTAAAAAACAAGGACTGTATTTGAGGAGAAATGAAAAGATATAGAATAGTGCAAAATACTCTTGAGGATATGTGGATTCTCCTTATGCCAGTGAAGCGACCGAACTTACAGTCTTCATGTGAAGAGTTGCCCAGGGGATGGGAGAACAGGCTCCCTTTAGGAGGAAGATTTGAAACTTAGGGATAGGGTGTGAAATGGTTGAGTTGTACATTTTTTTCATAATTTCCTTTTGTTAAGCGGTGAAAAAATCCATTACTAACATATTTCAACTTTAGAATGCCAATACTTGTTAGCCGGAAATAAAGGCTAATGCTGTGACCGTTTGTAAAGTACTAAAGCCCATTAATCTCAGCCTGGGCTTCTGTGTCTGTTTGTTTTTGTTTTTTCAGATCGCTTGCTTCCTTTCCATCTTCTTCCTAAGTATCTGTGTGTATTCTACTGTGTTCAGGATTCGTGTGTTTAACTACTATTACTTGGCTTCACACCACCAGACTGACGCTTACAGCCTCCTTTTCAGTGGCATGTGAGTAGACTGTGTTTGGAAACGGGATGTACCTCCGCTGCATGTGCCTTTATGGGTCTCTCTTTTATTTCATCCTGTTTTTGGGTCTTCCACTAACCCCTATATTTCTCTGAACTAACTGATTAGGTTTAAATATTAATTAGTTGTTTATTGATTGCTAGCTAAAGAACATGAAGTTTGACGTTAAAATAGGTATGCAAGATTAGGTGTGAAAAGAAAGACATAGTGAACTGAATATACCAGTTAGAGATTCAGTAAATCAGTAAAAAAATGGAAACATTTGAGAGGGGTGTCCAACCCTTGGCCCCCAGGCCACATGTGGCCCAGGGTGGCTATGACTGTGGCCCAACACAAAATGGGAAACCTACTTAAAACCTTTTTTTAACTCATCAGTTTTTGTTAAGTGTTTGTATATTTAATGTGTGGTCCAAGACAGCTCTTCTTCTTCCAGTGTGGCCCCGAGGTGCCCAAAGGTTGGACACCCCTGGATTAGACCTAGAAAGTATTTTGCGATTCAGTGGACTCAGACTGAATTGCAGAGGACTGAGAAAGCCAACAGGAATCATTTTGACCCAGAGACTTCACAAATTTCAAGAGGGTGCTTCAGCTTGGGCCAGGCCGAGCAATCTATTATTCGTCCATGTTGTTTTGCACTGTGTATTAATTGTCCATATTGTTAAATTAGTCACACTGGGGAGTGGTATAAGGGCTGGACTGGATATACAGATATGCAGAGGAATCTGCATACAGAGGAAGTTTACAGAGCTTCTCTAAGACTTTTTTTTCAACCTTTTTCCAAATAATTATAAATTCATAGGAACTTCCAGATATCATACAGAGCCCTCCTCTGAACCTTCACCCACCTGCCTCCCCCAGCCCCCCCAGTGGGGACATTTTCTGTAGCTGTTCTGCAGAATCAGAACCAGGGAACTGAGACTGGTGCTGTTAACTAGGCCACAGACCTTACATAATCTCATTATTGTTATCCCCTATTTGTGTTTGTGTATAGATTTCTGTAACCACAACTATTCCGTCACCACAAAAGCACTCATCATGTTACCTCTTTTTTTCCCAATCACAGTTTACATTCAGTATTATTCTGTATTAGTTTCCGATGTACAGCATAGTAGCTAGACAGTTGTGTAATTTACAGAGTGGTCCTGCCCCAGTATTTCAAGTGCCCACCTGGCTCCGTACATCATTATTACACTATCATTGACTATATTCCTTATGCTGTACTTTGCATCTCTGTGACTGTGAATTTGAACTTCTTAATCCCTTCACCTTCTTCAGCCACCCTCCATTTTCCTCTCCCCTGTTCTCACCTCTGTGGTTCTGTAAGTTTCTCTTTTTATCAGGACAGACTGAGCTCTAACAGTTCTTTATACCTGTAGTTATCGGAGTGATGTACTTCGATACGACTTCAGGTCTGTCCTGTAGTGAGTGCATTCACCCGAAGGGAGCTGCTGCCCTTGCCGTGCTGCTAAGGCAGGTCGTACAGCTGGTGGGTCTGGGAGAAGCGCACACAAAGGCGCTTCACGAATTCTTGGGATAAAGCGGTGGCGACACCACCAAAGCAGGCAGCCTGAGACCAGAGTTTCGCCTTGTAGGGATCGATGTTTTTACGGGAGATTGATTAATAGGATTTCCAGAATGTCTCCCAAGTAAGTATGGGAGAGTCACATTAATAATTCAAAATATATATAATACAGATAGATGAAAATAACAGTTACAGTGATCTGAAATGTTCTTAATACAGTCCAATGTAATATAAAGTAATTTTGCTGCTTTGTTTTTTATATGTTCTGTTCATAAATGCTTCTTGCAGGTTATTTTGCCGCTTGACTCCTCCCCTATGTCTTAATTTCTTGGGTTTGACACATATGGACTCCTCCATCTCTCACCAGAACACGCAGCCGACGGCTTACACATCGGTACGTATGGTCGGGAGGTAGTGTTCCTTGGGTTCGCTGTCCGTATGGGGTGTTGTTAATTCTGGGGGGTTTTGATGCAGAAAAGTTCCATAGCATGACTTGGACCTTTTTTAAATAACTAAAACTCTCTTTTAAAGGTTGTGTATATAATTACTAGTGCCTGGATGAAAGCAATTTTGCTTTTTTAATTTTATCTATTTTTATTTCTTTAGACTTTTTTTATTGTTATTCTATTAGTTGTCTCAGTGTTCCCCGCTTTGCCCTCCTCTGCCTAGTCCATCCCCCCACATCAATTCCCACGCTGCCGACCATGTCCACGGGTCATTCATGCATGTTCCTTAACTAGTCCCTTCCCCTTTCTGTTATAAAAAATGCTTTTTTGGTTCATGTAACTCATCCAGCTGAGTAGTAACAATAGACCTGACATATAATAATGTTAAGTTTTATATTTATAGTTTAATGTAGAGGATAATTTTCAGTAATGTTTATAAAATATTAATTTTCTTTAGGACAAAACCTTAATAAATAAGCAAATTGAGATATAATCAGCATTATATAACATTGCATTAGGTTAAGTTATACAGCATAATGATTTAATATATACATATACTGTGAAATGATTACCACAGTAAATTTAGTCAACATTCATCACTTCAGTAACAGTTTTTTTTCTTATGAGGAGACCTTAACTATCAGTGCTTTATTTATACTTTTTTAAAACTCCAAATTTATTAATATAAGTGGTTTCGTGTGAATTTTCTGATAATAGAAAAAATAAAAAAGATAGAGCTGTACTGATTTAACTTTTTTCTTGCCCCTCAGATCATGGGCTCCATGAAAGTTTTGTCCTTTATTGCAGATGGGTTCTATATATATTACCCTATGCTGGTAGTAATTCTCTGCATCGCTACTTATTTTAGGTAAGCAACCTAACATCAGTTATTTTCCCACACACTCTTAGCCTGATCTGGGTGCCTTTTCTTCTTAAAGCGCTTTTAAGTATTTACTGGTCAGGTTCTGGTTATTGTTTGTTTTATTGTGGCTTCAGGGATGCTGGGAATAGTTAAAAGGATTGCTTGAGTGATAAGGTAGGGCTCTTTCTCTGAAGATGTTTTCAGGAAAAGAGAGGTCGAATTATTTATTATAAACACTTAGGCTCCAAAGTGATAGAGGATGAATTACAGAATGCTAACTCAAAGTCCTGGCCGTCAACACTGACCACCAGTGTCGCCAATAAAACAGCCCATGCTCAGCTTCTACCCAGTGACATAAATGAGTCTTCAGGCTGTCCCCACAGTCAGTGCTGGGCTTCTTGATGCTTCAGATCGTAGCCAGCACAGGTCGGGCAGTGCCTACAAGGCTGGGAAGTACAGGGGCTGCTCTTGTGTGCAGGATTGGGAAAAGTGGAGGAGCCTTGGAGGTAGGACTCAACAGGAGTGAAGGACAGCGGTGCTTGGCGTCCAGCACCCGTCCTCCCTACTTGCGCGTGTCAGGAGCCCTCCTCCTAGACCCCGCCTCCCCACTTTACCGTGTGAATGCTACTGGACGTACCAAAGGTGCCACTTTCTAAGAAACGGTTTTTTGATGTTAGTTTGCTTTCCTAACAAAAATGTAAGTTTTATCCAACCACTTTTTATTTAAATCTTATAGTACCATTATATGGCTACTACAGATAATATGTAGGCACTCACATTAGGCTGTTGAGTAAATACACAAGCATTGTTTGAAATACATTCTCTATTGAATTTTTTAAAACACCTATATTTTGCCTTCTCATAAGTAAAGGAGCTAAAGAATTATAATTTAAAATAAAACTGTTAATATGAACTGATAATAAATCAATTGTTTTGCGATTTTCTGTAAGGTAGAAAAGACTTAGCTTTATACTGTGAACATCATGAATGAAAGGAAGAGAACAGTCATCTTTTTGGTGTCTGAAGCTAAATTTTAATTATATGCTTATTCCCTTGAAAAGCTTATTAAACTATTAATAGAACATTAAGAGCTTGTGATGTATAGATTATGTCATGGTAGTAGTTGTTTGGGTTAGATTAGCATCTCTTCTCATTAGATCATTGCATGGATCGGAGAATGGGTGGGACAGTGCTTTGTCAACTATGATATCTTAAATATAAAGAATAATTAGTCTAAAAGGAAAATTATTAAACATAAAAATAACTCCTTAAAAGTATTATTTTAGATTTCATTACAATAAACCTTGAGTGTCAATTTGTCTTTAAGGAAAAATTGGTTATGTTTCTCTATTTTCAAATAATCTCCCAAAGCAGATATTCTGTTTAGGAATATATGAAGCAGTGTCTTGCTGGCATTTCATTGGTAACTTGACTTTATAGGTCCATTTTCTTTTTCTGAAATGCTGCCTTAATTGGTGTAAATAATACCCATATTACTAGCAACACAGCCATGCCCAGAGCTGATGTTCAGATTTAACTGTCTGGAGAGGGTGGGGCTGCTCACTGATGCTTTACACAACGCTAAGACCTTTCCACAGACAGTTGCGTAGTTTAGGGCTTCTCACCCTGAACCAGGGGTGTCCAACACACTCTCAACAGGGGCCACATCAGCGTTGCGGTTGCCTTCAAAGGGCTGAATGTAATTTCAGCTCTTTAACAGTGAAGGAGCACCATTTATTCAGTCCTAAAATTATTTCGGCCCTTTGAAGGCAACCACGAGGCTGATGTGGCCCCCAGTGAAAATGAGTTTGACCCTGCTGCCCTAAGGGGTACAGTATTTTCACAGGGTATGAAGATGGCAAGGGAATACTTAAAATCACAGAATCAGCCGTGTTAAAACTGCTGTGTGGCTGTAAGAAAAGAATCAATTGCTTTTGCACTATAGCTATGGTTTAGCATCCTCGTATAATAATTTCCTAAAGGTGTGGAAATGGCCTAACTTGGTTTGTTTCCTTAAGGATCCTGCATGTGCTGCACACCCTAGTCCATGCAGTCCGGGCATGTACGCTCCTTCGAGAGGGAAGTAGGTGCTTCTCAGAGACAAATGAAACTCTGCTAACTTACTGTGATAGCTAAAAAGAAACCGTAGGCTTCTTTGAGGGTGACAGCACTAGAAACGGTTTGTCTGCATGTTTACAATGTGGAATAATGCTTTTTTCTCTTTTGGTAATCTACTTTACTAGTTTGGGGACTCGTTGTTTGAATCTACTTGGTTTCCAGCAGTTCATGGGAGATAATGATATGACCTCGGACTTAGTCGATGAAGGAAAAGAATTAATCAGGCGAGGTAAGATTTGTCTTTTAAAATAAATGAAGGGAAGGTGCAAAGATTCAAAATACAAAATTAATATTTGTATAATTTGTAATATTTAATTTATCTTAAGTTAATATTTAGCTAAAAACCTGCATAAAGCCTTTATAGCAAAAATAATTTTAAAACATAAATGATTGTTTCATCTGTCTAAGAAATTCTGCAGCAGAAATTTTTTGGTGTGTCTGCAGCTAAATAATGCCCTTGTATTATGTTGCAGTCATTTCTGTGTTTACTTTGAGGCAGATACGCCAGGTTCCGTACAACTATAAAACCCATTAATTTAGAAAAGATCGTTTTAATACAGCACAGGAAAACAATTCAAACCAAGGTTGGTGTTTAGAATGTGATGAATGATCGTTAACAACCTGTTAGAATACTTGGCACTCCACTAGAATCTAATTTCAAAACTGAATGTATCAAATCCCCTGATGTTCAAGTGACGGTAAGACAGGGAAAAAGGAAAACGAAACTTGAGTCTGGGGACATTGATTCTTAGATGCTCTCCCTGCTTGGGTCTGGGGCTTCTGTACGATCATCAGTCAAATGTAAGCCAGGATTTGTTGCCGCTCTAAAATAAGTTGGTGTGGCCTTCACAAGCTCTCATAGGATGGTGGTGTCTAGTTAATATAACAATTCTACTGCTTTTCTGGAGTATCATATCCAGTCCTTGGTACGGTTTTCAAGAGTAAGAATGATAAGTCAGACGCTATTTAGAGGCCGGAATTATGAGTCTGTAAAGCACATTCTAGGGGGGGAAAGCCACTGGGTGCACAGCCAGAGGAGAGCAGGGGAAAGACACTGAATGCAGAAAGAAGTGTGAACTTCATTTGGAAGCTAGAACATAAAGAAAAGCTACAGAGAAACAAATTCCAGGCCGCCCTGAAGAGGAACCGTTTCCTCACCGGAACTAGGCAGAGCCTCAGGGCCGTCTCCAGCAAGAGTGCAGGAGGTACTCACCGAGCGGTTAGGCGGAGTCCAAGGTTCTTTCCAACAATAGCCTGTCACCTTTGACGTCGTAGTAAGTTAAAGGACACTGGTCACAGCCCGGTGCTTTACTGCAGTTGCTCTACGTCTAACTAAACCATGTTACACCAACTCTGAGACCACTTTTCTGTCTCTAGAGAAGAGAAAAAGGCAAAGGCAAGAAGAAGGTGAAAATCGAAGAAGAGTAAGTACAGTACTTATTAAATTGCTGTAACCTGAAGATTAATGTGAAATATAGGAATTTCACTGACTTAGAATAATTGGCTAAAGACCAGAGAATGGTTGGGAAAGACATGATCTGTTTGTGAAGACAGGTTGCTTGACTAGTTTCGTACATACACGCTGGGTGTCTCGTCAGACACGTTTAGAAAGTCTGGTAACAAATGCGCGTCCAGCGTCCGGCGGTGTCTGGGGGGAGGGGGGTGCTCAGTGAGTGAGTGCTAAGGGAATGACTAATTCAGCAGTCTTAGCTTACATTGAAGTTATTTTGATTGCTTTAAAATTATACTTTTTTATACATGACATTACTGCCACTAGTGTTTTTCACTCTTCCGTCTGCTGAGGCAAAACTAACCTCCTCCTAGAGAGTGAAAAGGCAAAAAATGGGAAAAACTGGTCCCAGCGACCACACACTTTCGGCACCGCGGCGGCTCTGTACTGGAGCAGCGGAGGCTGGGGAGACGGGAGACTCGTCTCCCCGTGTTGTAGAGTGAGCCTTGTAAAAGGAGACTCGTCCTTCACTTCAGAGCCGTAACTAGAGCCAGAGGGTGGAAAGCTCCTGGAGACGGAGTTCGCCTCCCTGTGCAAACGTCCTTGGTTTACGCCGACTGCAGGGGCGATTGTGCGCGGGGGCTCCCGTGTCATCTAGTGAGAGAGCCAAGGCGCGTCTGGCGTGGCTGCTGCGCAGTGCAGCGCTGCTCCGCCCGGGCGGGTGAACCAGAGACCTCTCGTCGTGCTCCTTTCCGTGATCAGCTCGCAGAGTTTAAGGAGCGGGACCCCAGTTAATGCGGGTTTAGTGACGTGAAGACTGCACCGGTGCCGCGTGAGTCGTTACCTAACCATCGCTGTGGACAGCTTTAATGTGGTGTCAACAGTGACTTTAGAGGTCTCTACATTTGTGGTTCGCTTGGGTTGAAGGAAATTTTGTCAACATCTCATTAATTATGTGTTCTCATAACTTCGACATCGTCAAGGTAAGTTTATTGTAATTGTGATAATTGTTTTGACATTTTAGATAAAAGAATTGAATGACAAAATAATCATAGCTAGCAAGTATGTCTATAAATGTCTTCATTTGTGAAAGTTAAGTTTGGAAACTATTAAAATCATGTAAAGATAAAAGTATTGACCTATGATTTTTCTATAATATCAGAATCTCTGATACTCTTTTTTTAAAGATTTTATTTTTATTTATTTTTAGAGAGAGGGGAAGGAAGGGAGAAAGGGAAGGAGAGAAACATCGATTTTCTCTGGAACATCCCCAGCTGGGGCCCTGGCCTGCAGGCCGGTGCCCTGACTGGGAATTGAACTGGCGACCTTTAAGTTCACAGGCTGGCGCTCAGTCCCCTGAGCCACACGAGTCAGGGCGACCTATGATTTTTAAAGGCACTATGCTAGTTGCACTGATTATCTAATGAATTTCTGATGAAAAAGAATTAAATTATATTACTCTGTACATATATAATCTGTGACACTGATTAATTGTTTTCTGTCTGTGAGTTCCTTGGTTATATACTTATCTGTATTTCTTTCCTAGGAATGGAAAGAACGTTATGGGCATAATAGAGAAGATTCCACTAGAAACAGAAATGTTCATATTGATTCAAAAGAGTCAAATTTTTCAGACATCAGTACGAACCGATGTAAGCAGTTCACTGTCTGAGTGATTTTCCCTTATGCGTGCTTACGTAGAGACTGCGGGTTCGGACCCCCGTTCAGGAGTGGGGTTCTGCAGTGACTTTCCCTTTGTCTCTCAATGTAGCAGAGGGAGGGGGCTCAGATGTGCATTCTGGTAGCAGAAGGAGACACCAGGGATGTAGGTGAACAGTTGAGACTGTGCTGCCCTAAATAATAGCACTTATCCCAGGCATGTTCTAGGCAGGTGCTAACTATTTCTGTTATTTACCCAGATGTTTTTCTTTACTTGTGCATTAGTGGATTTAAGCCTAAATTCAGTTTTATAACAGTTTATTAACTGACCCATATGTGTCGGGGACCTTCCCAGGTATACAGGAATGTAGAGAACATAAATTTCCATCCTTGAGGCGCGTGCTCATGATCAGTGATGCCAGGAACTGATGCCAGGCAGGAGACATTTGCCATTGGGTTGAGGAACCTCCCCATGTCTTAACACTGTCCTCTGCCCTGGAAAGGCGGCAGGAAGCCCGTGTCTGTGTAGAAGTGGCTCTGAGGGAGGGGCAGAGGTCGCCTGTCTTTGGAGGAGATGCAGTGATGTGCACCCAATGCCGAGGGAGCTCCGCACAGGGCTGGATCAAGTTCTTTACTGGGAAGGGATTTTTTGTGATGAAGGATGTAATTCTCCAGGTGAAGGTGTTTCAGGCAGAAGCAATAGTGAGTGACAGGAGAGAACTTTTGGGGAAATGCAAGTTTTTCTCTGATTAGAGCCTAAAGCAGGAGTGTCTAGCCCATGGGCTGTGGGCCGCATTCGGCCCAGGATAGCTGTGAATGCGGCCCAACACAAAATTGTAAACTCACTTAAAACATTTTTTTTTGCTTATCAGTATTCATTAGTGTTTGTGTATTTAATATGTGGCCCAAGACAACTCTTCTTCCAGTGTGGCCCAGAGGCACCAGAAGGTTGGACCCCCTGGGAGGAGCCTGAAAAGAGGGGAGGCTACAGAATAGTTTGGACACGATATTACTGTGCTCGGAAGTTTGTGATTATCCCAAAGATAAGATTTCAGCCTGGAAGGCAGCATACTCAGAATTTTGATCCAGAAAGATTTTGACAGCAGCATAAATCATGATTTTTAGGGAAGCGAGACCCAGAAACCAGTTTGCCGTCTGTTTTGGTAATGCTGCCAAGAAATGAAGAGGGCCTGGAAGGAGCAGTGGCCCCAGAGATGAAGAGGAAAGGGTGGACTTGAAGGACAATGAGGGCAGAAGAAAGAGGGGGAGCTCGAGTTTAGAGAAAGCTAGGAAACAGAGGGGGCATTTTACAGAAAGATCTGGAAGCTTGCTTACCATGGAATAGAAGTTCACAGAGTGAAAGGATCTGAGAGTGTGGGAGGACGGGTAAGAGAAACCAGGGCGCCTCGGGACGGAGAGTTAGAGGGCGCCTGGCCTGCGGCGGACAGCCAGCGCTGGCCGAGGGAAGGAGAGACGAGGTGAAGGGAGAGTCCAGGGTGCAGTTGAATGGCTTCGCCCTGCATTTTCTCAAAGTGCTCTATCATACCACTTACCATTTTAGTCTGATTGTGAGGAGCCCCGTAGTTATCGCTTTGTAATAGCGTCACAGTCAAAATTCAGAGCCTTTAAACCTTGACTTTCCTTTGGGTTCCTAGACTGTGACCCATAAAGACAATAGAAAAGTAAACATTTTTCTTCTTTTTTGCAGCAGCAGCATCCAAATATACCAGAGCTAATAATAGGACCGAAAGGGACCGAATAGAACTCCTACAAGACGCAGAACCCTTGGATTTTAACGCAGAAGCATTTACCGATGATCCTCTTGACCCTGAATCAGGAAGGTAAGTCCAGCTCTGTCACTGTGTCCCCAGCATTCCTCTGGCATTTGAATAATGCCGCCTCGACAAGATAAATAAATATAAGGAAAATGTTCATCTTCACTACTCACGAAAAGCACAGTAAGCAGCCTTTGATACCTTTTTATACCTCCTAATGTGTTTCTATTTTTAAATTATAGCATCCGGGGTGGTAATGGAACGCTTAACTGAAAACTACTAGTGGCATTATAAATAAGCCAGCCCCGACTGGGACAGTAAGAGTCTGAAATTCACAGTGCCTATTTCTGACAGTCCCATTTATAGACTTTATCGTGTTTAGCAGTAGCCACCTAGCTGTGACTGGGCGTCAGACCCTATTCTAAGCGCTTTTACAGTGACACTGTATTTTATGGTGTAACTCCAGTTGGATTTGAATCCAGAGAGGCTCAGTAACTTATCCAGAGTCACACAGCTTGTAAACGGCAAAGTCGGGTATTCAAACCCCAGGACTCTGGCTAGAGTCTGTGCTTCTAGCAGCGATGCTATGTGGAAATTATTAAACAAAAGCAAACGTGATGTGCATGAAGGTATTTGCTATACTATTGCCTATAAATAGCAAAAAAAAATTCTATTTATATTCAACAGTCAAGAGTGGTTGTTGACTCTCGTAAGTTCCGTTCTGTGTTGTATGCCTCCCACCCCTCTTCTCTCACAACTGTCACCGGTCATACGTGCGCTCCAGGCTCTGAACAGTTAGTGGTTGGCTGACTCATGACCATGCAAATCCCTCTGGGGTAATAGCCTTGGAAAAGAGATTTCTACTCCTAGCTGCTGGAGAGATGTTACAGTGCTGATGAACCATGTAGCCACTTTTTAATGCGTTCTTTTTTTTTCTTTTCCTTTATTATTTTTGATGCCTCAGATCATTTCTTTATCCTTCTTTCAGGTATCAGCCCGGTGGACGATACCTCTCGATGTCTCGCAGCAGAATATTCGATGATGTTTAAAGTCTGAAAGAATCTATGGGATAGCTAACCAAAATCAACACATCAGTTCAGTCTTTATGAACATCTGTACACCCTAGAATTTACACTGTATTCTCCGTGAAATGTCAGGATAAGAAAGACACTGAAAATTAATCGCATCTTAGTAACAGTAGTTCATTCTGCATTGACTAGAGTAGCATCTTTTCTAGTAGAATTTATTACGTGCCATCTCTGAAGGGTCTGCCTTAGAAGTACAGTTACAGCTGGAGGGATTGAATTCATGATAAAGATCACTGTATGTTGAGATCAAGTAATTCAGTTTGTTTCAGATTTTCTTTTCCAGAAGAGTTGATTCAAAGCTCCAAGGAAGCCCTAAGTCAAACTTAATAACATTATACAACTCTCGATTTACATTTTTGCTGTTTTTAAAGAATGTGAATTTTCTATTTCCCACAGAATTGAAGACCTCAAATAATAACCGTATTTACAAAACCCATGTCTTAAAACAAGGCTTACTTACAAACATAACTGAATGTAAAAAGCTCTTTTTCCACTCTGGATGTCTATTAGTGAGGTTTTTGCATGTGCAATTAAGATTACACTTCAGCGGGTGGGGCGGGGAAAAAAGAGATTACGCTTCAGCCGGTGGTGCCAGTGTCTTTAGCACGTGTGCTCTGATTGGGCGACGAGTCGTGCTTTCACTTTTTGGTAGCAACTGGAAATTGCTGGATGCCTTTGGTGTTGCTCTGTAAAGATTTTCATTTCATCTTTATCATTAGCATGTTGATTTGTTCTGGTTATTCCATCTAGGGAGAATCCTACCCATCAATTGTAAATAGTAGGGTTTTCTTAATAACCAAAGATTCTCCCAGAATTCTCTAACTTTTAAGGTGCCTGTTTAGGCTTTTTGAAAACGAACATCTGGTTATTCACAGGTAAAAAGCGAATCCATTTTCCGTTAATACTAACACGTTAATTGTGGTTTGTAGAAAACAGAAAACTACAGGCAGACCTTAGAGATACTGTGGATTCGGTCCCAAACCACAGCAGTAAAGTGAGTCTTACAGTAAAGTGAGCTGTCATCTCTTTGCTGGTGGAGGGTGTTGCCTTCGATTTATAAAAACAGTAACATCCGTGGGGACAGATAAAGTGCTGCACAGTCCAGTGAGGTGTGCCTGTGTATTGGAATGGGAGTGCGTAACCACTTGTTGGTTAAACGCGCTTCTTATTTTAAGTTGAGTTTTTGAACCTCTGTGTTTCAGTCAGAGTTGTTAGGAGTTGTATTTTAAACCGTCACATTATACAGTGAATATAGTCAGGCAAAACATGCCTGCAGAGTTTTTAGGTCCCTGAAATGTTCTTCCGTCTCAGAAGACCCACGCCGTGGATTCGCCCCGAGGTGGTTGTACTCGAGCTTGCCCGTGACGGTCTCTGCTAAAACCCTGCCACCCTGTGCGATCTGTATAGTGCTCGCTCTCACTCCTCAGTGTTCCAGTTTGACACGAGTTACATAGTCACTCTAACAGTGTGATTACATGTTCCTTAAAAATAATCTTGCCCTGAGTCATACTTCTTAATTTTTATTTTCATCTTTAGCATTGTCATGTAAATGTTTAAAGACACAGACAGATGCTAAAAGGAACAGTGTATTCTAGTTATCTGATTTTCTTCAATTTTTTTGCATTAGCTCCCCTTTAAAATAGTTAACAATGGGTAGGTTTTACTGTCAATCAAGGTCACATAGAGTGTCCATTTGAGGACACACACACACACACACACACACACACACACACACAGCCTTATGCCGTGAAGTGTGGTGAGAGGGCAGCAGGCCAGGAGCAGAGATGATTCAGTGCTGTCTGCAGTTTCATGATTGACCTCTGAATACCTTGGGCAAATCACAGAACCTATCAGTGCCTCAGTTTCTTCATTTGCAAAATGAAGACGGAACTCGCTATTTACCTCCTGATCTACCTCACAGAGCTATTGTGAGGGCCTTGAGCTGAGGTCTGTGTGGTGGAGCTGACAAAGAAAACGTTCAGTCGCTAGCTGTCCTGTTGTGCCTAGTGGTGCTCGAAGGTGTGGAATCGGGAAGTGATCACCCTGCAGAGGGATCCAGGTTCTTGTCATTATAGGGGATCTTACAGGTCCCCAAAGCAAAAACTCGTTTGGGAAAATTCACCAAAAGTCCTGTGAAAGTAGTCTTGTTTCATTATTTAGTCTTTGGAATGTTTCCCTTAAGTAAAATGTTTCTCATCAGGTTTTCTCATAAAACTCAGATGCTATTGTAGAAGCTGAAGTAGAAAAAGAGAAGAAATTATTCAGTTACTTTTATAACTTACAATGCCCTAAGATAAATTGATAGGAAAGTATAAGGAAAGATACTACTTTCTTTTAGTATTAAATTTTTTTGATTATAATAATTGAAGTATTATACTTCACAAACAGTAGATCACTTTACAACTTCTGAGTTACTTCCCAAATGATTTTGGTTAAAGGACCCGGAGTAGTCAACTTTTTAAGCAGAATTTATCCTGCTGGATCTTATATATGATCATTTTGGAATGTAACCTGGCTAGATAAATTTGAGTTCAGAAGGTAGTGATTTAATCACTGAAGGCCAAGCGTTTACTGCTAGGGAACTAAGGTAATATTTATTAAGCCACCTGTGTAAAAAACAGTAAGTAGAAAAGATTTCTTTCCTGAAAAGCTTATTGAAATGTAATAGTATCTACTGCAAAACATCGCTACTAAATTGACACACTTTACGTGCAGTGTACATTCCTTAAAGTGTTACTTCTGGCAATCACCTTTTGATGTCTTTCTTACATAATAATAGTTATCTAATTAAATTTTGTACATTATTTTTCTATAATTGTTAGGTAAGGATATTCAGTAAGCCAATAATTCAAAATAATCATTGCCAAAAGTAATAATTCATAATCTATTTCATGAATCACCTGTAAGTTGCAAATTGTTTTTGTTACTCCATCAATAATCCTTAATTGCCCTGGCTGGTGTAGCTCAGTGGATTGAGTGCCAGCCTATAAACCAAAGGGTCACTGGTTTGATTCCCAGTCAGGACACATGCCTGGGTTGTGGACCAGGTCCCCAGTAGGGGGCACATGAGAGGCAACCACACACTGATGTTTCTCTCCCTCTCTCCCTCCCTTCCTTTCTCTAAAACTAAATAAAATCTTTAAAAAAAATTTATTATTACCAATAGAGCAGTTTTGTAAAAATCATTATTAAAATGAGAAATAAGATATAAGCCTAATTATTAGGATTTATTCTCTTACCAAATGAATATAAAGGCTTTGGAATAATTTCAGCACACAAGGGACCCTCATTTCACAAGAGCTAAATTGAAACATCCAATGGCTCTGTATTTATAAAAAACAGATCAGAGAACTTGACAGTCCAAACCTTCAAAAAGAAACGCTGCCAGTTGATTTGTTTTGGGGCTCTACTATTTGATTAGATGATCAGTTCCTAAATTTGTGTCATTTATGTACCCAAGTGAAATTAAATGTGAATGGGAAAGGCAATGTGTGTTTTCTTAAGTATATTTTAGCATATTAATGGAGGAATTCCATTCATGTACAATAGCAAACCTCACTTTTTTATAACTTTAATAGGTTTAGGGAATGTTCTTGATGGTATGTTGGTTACTGTTTTAAAGGAAAAAATATGCTCTCTGTAATTACAATACACACTGGTCAGTTGTGTTTTATATTTGTGATTGAATGGACCATGGCTGAAAATCACAAGGATAAATATATTGACACTAAGAAGCAAACCTTGTTCGTGAAAAATCTTAACATACTTGAATCTCCAGCGTGCATTGGATTGGACTGGATTAAAATCTAAATGTAAGAAGAAAATAGGCTTAGAGGTGCATCTTTCTTTTCTTCCCTTTCTCATTCTCCCTACACTTCCCCTCCTTTACGAAGCCTCTCTTTAGAGTATACTTTTCAAGTCTTGGCAGATTTTTCTTCCGTTGTTTATTTTTTATTTCATAATATTTTTTAAAGATTTTATTTATTTATCTTTAGAGGGGAAGGGAAGGAGAAAGAGAGAGAAATATCAGTGTATGGTTGCTTCTCGTGCGTCCCCTGCTGGGAACTGGCCTGCAACCCAGGCATGTGCCCTGACTGGGAATTGAACCATGATCCTTTGGTTCGCAGGCCGCGCTCAATCCACTGAGCCACACCACCCGGGGCTTTATTTCATCTTTATTGTATGTTCCCCATTATTCTGTTGTTTTGTGTAACAGTTGTTTTTGATGATCATCAGTACACCCAAAGCAACTAGTTTTGACTCCAGATCCCACTGCCGAAAGGGCAGTTTCGCACCTGAAGCAGAGGAACAGGCTTCGTTGGTCAGCGTGGCCTGTGCACTGGTGTGTTGTCTTTTCGATTGCTCAGGGGGGCACTTCAGTGAAACGAACTACTCTCAGTGTAATGCTCTAGCCTAAAAATGGATTTCCAAAAGCAGTGATTGTTAAAAAACAAAACAACGGAAAATGTTAAAAATATTGAGACTGCCCAGGCTTTAGTGCCTCGGTTGGTTGGAGCATTACCCTATAACCAAAAGGTTGCAGATTCGCTTCCTGGTCAGGGGACATACTTAGGTTGCAGGTTCAATCCCTGGTCCAGGTGCTTATGGGAGGCAACAAATTGATCTTTCTATCTCCTGTCGACATTTCTTTCTCTCCCGTCCTCTCTAAAAGGAATGAAAAAAAAATGTCCTCAGGTAAGGATTTGAAAAAAAAAATCCCTTGAGTTTTTTTTAAGGAAGGAGTTCATAAATATAACATCATTGTTAAAATTTTTATTAGGAGAGGTTGAAACAGTGTGAGAGGGTTGGAGGAGGCCTTCTAAAATAGGAGTTCCCCTGCAGAGGGTCCTTCTGTCCAAGTCTGGCTTTTTCCTGCTTAGAGACCTGGAAGACCAGGCGGTGGTACTCCCGGTCCCCATGTGAAGGGGGGCACCACTTCCCCCATCAGAGCTGGTGCTACCCCTGCTATGTCCTTGACCCCACCCACTGCAGTGGGGACGTGCCCTCACCGCTAATGTCTTTCATGCTCAGCCTGATTTTCCTAAAATTTTATTCTCATTTTTGAAAGATTTGTCCATTGAGGTTGATGGAAGCCTTATTGTAATTTTAAGCTTGTTAATGATGCAAGAATAATGACACACTCCTCTTCTCGTTGATATCCTAAAAGATATTTGTTTTTAATATACTCCCTGGGGAAAATTAGCCTTTTTCCTCTGAGAATCTCTTACGTGGTTATTTTGATCTCAGATTATTTTTGCGAAAAGAAATTTTACTGTACTTAGTGCAAAAAAGTAGAAAGAGTGGCTTACTGTGGCAGACATATAGAGTCAAGTCAAAATGTGTTAACCTGACTAAACAACACCATTTTGAGTTGATACTGGTCATGTCAATCTTATCAACTAGTCCCTTAGTGCTGTACTTCTCGAAAGAAAGTCGGCTAGCATCTTCCCTGCTTAGTATGCAGAGTTGTGGGGGAGAGACTGTGTATTTATTTTTTAAAAGTAATCCAATGGATTTGTTTTTGTCCATATTTTGAAAACAAGCTTGAAGAATTTTTCTCATTTTAGAAGGTAGAGAACATGTGGACCTGTCTTTTAAATTACTGTAATCTAATATATATTTATAAATTATAGCATTGAAAAAGAGTTCTGATATTGATGTTGTTACTTCCTAATATTTAATTTTTATAAAATGTTTTGTAAGTAACTAATTGTAGTATTGCTTTTAAGTAGTTTAAAAAAACAGTTCTCAAATAAATTCTGCCCAGAACCTATTTCCTTAGGGCAATATTCTAAAGTTCAGTAGTCCAGTACGAATTTGAAATATTCCTATATCTGTTCAGTATCTTTTTATATATATCAGTACCCAAGCAAAGTATAACAAACACCTAATTTCTGTGTTGCATTAATAAAGTATATGCAAATTATCTAATTCAGTGGATTAGTTGAAATAAAAGATAAGTCTTTTTCAAATGTGTATCTGATCATAATTTTTCAAAATGTTCATTATGTTCTTTGTGGTGCATGATGCCAAATTTATCTTTAATCAGCCATTGCTACCTGATACGTATACCTGATCAGCGGGTTGTGGATTTAACTATTTTTCTCTGCAGATCTTCACTACATTTTCAAGTATGTATTTGGAAAGAGCTGCAAAGTGCTCTCTATAAGTAAATCAGCATCTTTGGCCTTATCTATGCATAATGTTCTCTCAGTTTGGTTTTGACAAACTCATGGACTGCAGTTGCTCTGTAGTATTTTAACTTATTGTGATGTAATACACTTTTTGAAATGTTTGATTTGCTGTTAAAATATAGAAAATTATGTAGCTTTGCATGAAATAAAGTATGTTTCTACAAATTACTAATAGTTTTTCTCATTATTTGTGTGTTTTGCATCATACCATCTTTAAGATCAAACTCTATTAAATAGACTAAATAAAGCATTCTTTGTTCCTTACAAATTTATTAACAGATATTATAAGAATAAATGTCTTAAGATGTACTTTAGATTCCATATTACCTTATCCTGTGTTTGTTACTAAAATAAGGAATCATAATAACTAGAGCAGAAATCACTGAAATTGAAAACAAGAAAAATCAACAAAACCAAAACCTAGTTGTTTGAAAAGATAAAATTGATAGAACCCCAGTCAGGCAAACAAGAAAACAGAGTTGTTTTTCTATATATCAAAAAGAACAACTGAAATTTGAAATAGAAAAACACCATTAACATTAGCTAATGCAACAAGACGAGAAAAGCACTGTCTGCTTGCAGACGACATGATTGTCAACGTAGAAAATCCAAAAGAAATGACAAGAAAAATACTAGAACCAGTAAGTGATTATAGCAAGTTTGTAGGATTCAAGGTTTATATGCAAAAATCAGTTCCTTTCCCATATACTGGCAATGAACAAGTGAAATTTGAAATTAAAAACAACACCATTTACATTAGCAC
>PVKM010012589.1:0-31465 GCA_004027735.1 Carollia perspicillata | reverse complement strand
AAAGGGGAAGGGGTCACAGGAACAAGTATAAAGGACACATGGACAAAAACTAAGGGGGGTGGGAATGGGAGGGAGGTGGGGAGCACTGGGGGTGGGTGGGTTGGGATGGGAGTAAAAGACAGAAAACTGTGCTTGAACAACAACTAAAATATAAAATAGTTTTTAAAATAAGAATGTGTGCACAAACACGTCCACAATTGCAGGAGGAGTGTTGTGGTAGCGGTATATTCTGGGAAAGTTTTTCTTCTTGATGAAAAGAATAGACAAGACTTGTATGGCCTTCCCTTCACCTTCTCCTTGTCCTAAATTTTGACCTGATGTCTGTGACTTTCCCCCAGTTAGTAGCTTCTGACCTAAGTATTTAGGCTTGCACAAAACTGAGCCATCATCTCCCAATCTTCTCCTTCCAAAGGTTTATTATCCCTGATTTCACCTGCATACACCAGTTACCCAGGCAAAGGCTAGGGCCATATTTTCTTCCTGGCTATTCCTCTCTACCACTCCCCACCATTCCCGATTCCATGATTGTATTTATTTAACTTCTTGGCTATCTCTTGAATCAGTTTCCTCATCATCACCACTGCCACTTCCTTAGTTCAGACCTTCATCCCATCCCACCTTGATTGCTGCAAGACCTCCTAACTGCTATCTTCCTCCCCTCTGAACTCTCTAGTCTGCCAAAAGAGAGTTTGAGTTTCATTTCTAAAATACAAATTTGATCAGGTCATTCCTCTGTATAAAATCCTTTCATTGTTCCCTGGGCTTTAGCTTAGACCCCTTAAGACTTCTTTTAACAGACTTTTTTGGACTGTAGTCCCTACCTACTTACTTTCTCCTACCATCCCCAGAAGTGTATTCTTCCATCCAAGTTTGTCAAATGCAGTGTACTCTTGGAACCACCTCTGCTTTCTCTCATGCTGTTCCCTCTGCCTGGATTTGTCCTTTCCACTGATCTTCTCTGGTAAATCCTATTTGACCTTTAAAGGTCAGTCAATTTCTCACTTCTATTCTAAGAAAGCCTTCCTCAATTCACCTCCTCTTCTCTCTACTTTATATGTCTTCTTCTCCATTCCTACACCTACAATATCACCTTACATTCTGATCTGTACATTTTAGCTATTTTTAAGGTTAATTTTTGTTTAAATTTACTCACCTGATTACCAAGTTCATCACTCATCATTGCTTTGCACATCCTACGTTATTTTCTTCTGTGTTTAATTTCTGAGTTCCAGTTCTGAAATAAATCTTTTAATATTCTTTCAGTTAAGATCATAAGTGTAAATTATCTCATACTTTTATTTTAAAATGTCTAAGTTTATTTTATCCTCGCTTTTTACTTTTTGTTAAGAAAAGTTTTAAATATACAGGAAAGTAGGAAAAATAATATAGAAAACACATGTATTCTTTTCTATTTTATTTTATTTCTCATTTTAGAGAGAAGGGAAGGGAGAGAGAAAGAGAGGGAGAAAAACATCAATGTGACAGGGAAACATTGATTGACTGGCTTCTGTATGAACCCTTACCAGAAAGTGAACCTGCAACACAGGCATGTGCCCTGATACATGTGCCCTGATTCATGTGCCCTGATGGGAATTGAACCAATGACCTTTCAATTTGCAGGATGATGCCCAACCAACTGACCAGGATACACTGGCCAGGGCCACATGTATCCTTCACGCTGCAATTGCTATATGCCATATTTGCTTCATCTATTTCTTTCTAAAATATTTTAAAGTAGTTTACCTGCATCCTCACTTTCTCCCTGTGCAGAATTATTTTTATTTTCTCTACTCTTTTCTCTATCCATTTTTGTTCTTGAGAAACTGACCTCTAGGGACTGCATCCCCAGACCCTCTTGCCCTCTGGCTCTTCGTTGGTTTTGGTCAATATGAGGATCCAGGAGAAGATTAGAAGGTGAGCTGAGAGACAGAAGTTATTGTGTTTCTCCACTGAAGTCCACAGCTTCTGTCAGGACATCTAGATTAACAGCCACAGCTTTCTTCTCATCCAAGTAAATGCCCCCTCCTCTTTCCCTTAAAACCCATCATTGAGAATTGCTATACCTCCAGGGTGCCTTCAACATACTTTATTGGATTCCTTATATCCTGACCATACCTTTGTAAATAGTTTCTTTATTAAACATTTCTGTTCCTTTATACCACTTGATCCTGAATAATATACACTTCTATATAATGAAATATGCATCTCTAAAAAAGAAACTTTTAAAACACAAACAAAATACAACTGTCATAGCAACTAAACAAAATTAACAGTACTCCTCTGATATCATTGAACATCTAGTCCATATGCAATTTTCTCCAAATGTCCCAAAAATTCTTTTACACCTGATTTTTTCAGTTCAAAACTCAACCCAAGTATCACATACTACATTTAGTCTTTATGTCTCTTAAAACTTTTGTAATCTTGAAGAGTCCCCATGTGCCTTTCTTTTTAGGTTAAATGTTTTTGACAAGAATACTTCATAAGCAACGTTGCTTATTTTATATTACATCATATCAGTAGGCACATGTAGACCTACTATTAGTAATGCTAAGTCTGATCACTGTCATTCTCAATGTTGAATGATAGTTTAGATGGGTACAGAATTTTTAAATTGACAGTTATGTTTCCCTGTGTTCTTTAGCCATTGATCCTTCTGGTTTCTACTGATGCTGCTGCAAAATCTGCCACTATAACTCAATTATTGATCCTTGTAAATGATTTCATTTTCTGTTGGGCTAATTTTGAGATTTCCTCTTTGTCTTTGTTATTGATTATGATGCACCTAATTGTAGATTAATTTTCACTTAACCTCAGAATTCACTGTGCTTATGAACCTAAAGATTTGTGGATTTCATTAATTCTCTAAAGTTCTCTGCCATGAGTATTTTTAATTTAGGCACACCCCTACATTCTCTATTCTTTACTTCTAGTAACTTTATTAGATATATGTCAGATCTTCTGATTATGTCCATTATCTTCTCTAACCCTTCTTTTATGTTTCCTATTACTTTATCTCACTATACATTCCAAGTGATTTTTTCAGCTATCTTGATGTTCACAAATTCTCTTTTCAGCTTTTTTTTCTTATTCTGTTCAACTCATTCACTAAATTTTTAATTTTACCTGTTTCCATTTCCAGAAATTGTACTTGTTTCTTTTTTGAATATGCCTGCTTTTCTTTTTTTAACATAATGTCACAGCCTTTCATTATGACTTACATTTGTTTTGATTTAATTATTTTAAATTTGTTTACAGTCTTATTCAGTTGTTCTATTACCTCAAAGTTTTGGAGGCTTATGTTTTCATTTGCCTATTTGTTTCTCTGCTGCCTCTCCCTCATGGTGAATCATGTCCTCACCTGGTTTGTAAAGTGTTTTATTATGAAGTCATCAATCTTTTGTACAAGGCTGGATAGGAGTGTTTTTCACTCTGGAATGTGGCAGCACTGTTACAGAAGAGTCTTGCCTTTGCTTTCTAGGGCCATATTTTATATAATATTGTGACTTGAGGAACACCTATACCACGAATGTAGTCTAAATTCAGACTGTACAGGGCTTTGAATTGTCATTAGGTTTTTTTAATTGATATATAATTTACATATAGCATTATATTGGTTTCAAGTGTAAAACATAATAAATCGATATTTATATCTATTGTGAAAATATTATCACAATAACTCTTGTTAACATCCATCACTGTTCATAGTTTCAAATTATTTTTTATTTATTACCTAGAGCTCTGGGAAAAGAGAAGCAGATACTTGCCACTATCCTGAACTGATGGCAAAGTTGTTCAATATCCTTTTTCATCATCATAAGGATCAGCTTTATGCAAAGACCTCACTTTAAGCCCTCTCATTTTATGAGTACCCACAACTATATTTTCTGGCTCCATATGCATGTTCAAACTCTGATCCATACCTCTAAAATTCATATTCTTCCTGATAAACTCCCTAGGTGCCACAGCATCAATTTATGGATTTATTAGGTTGACTTAACTTTTTGTTTGATCCTGTCATCTTGAGAATTTCATTTCCAACTTGTATTAATTGTTATAATATTTTATTACTAAATTTTTCCAAAGTTCTAGGTGTTCTTGTTATTGTCTGACTAATTTATTCTCTGCATATCTAGAATGTATGCACTTTGAGGGCATCATCTATGACAGGTTCTTGGTAATATATTTCTCAAATCTAACAGTTCTTGGCAGATAATCGATAGTCAATGAATATTTTTAATGTCTGAATGAATAAATTCTATTGTAACTGTGAAGTTAATTTTTTCATAATAATTGATTTATAATTAGTATTTCTTTGTGTAAAATGTTTAATTAAATCCCCTTTGACTCATTATATCATGGAGTTAGGATGTTGACATTACATGTTTGCATCATCTCTTCTATGTTTTAAAAGAAAATATGTTATTCACATATTTATTAGGCACATTCCACTGCCTTCTTTAATATGTTAACTTAGTATTTGCTAGTATACCACACTGTGAAAGTTTTAATTCTATTTAGTCTAAAAAATAAATAATAAGAGGTTCTTTTTTTCTTTTTTCCTTTTTATTGAATTTATTGGGGTGACCTTGGTACAATATTATATAGGTTTCAAGTGCACGATTCTACAACACAATCTGTACACTGTATTGTATGTTCACTAACCAAAGTCCAATCTCCATTCATCACCATTTATCCCCCTGCCTTATACCCTCTGCTACCACCTAACACCTCCCCTCCCCCCAGCAATCACCACACTATTGTCCCTGTCCAGGATTTTTTTCTTTTTAATTTAATCTTTACTGTATTTTTTATTTTTTAAGTATTTTTATTGTTGTGCAAGTAAAATTGTCTTCATTTCCCTACCAGCACTCCCCCTGCAAAAGGTTGTTCTGTCTGGAAGGAAAAGGAACCCACTCAAGCTAGCTCCAGGAAGAAGGAGGTTTACTTGTGAATACACAGATCTTGCAAAATTCCATGAACAAGAAATGGAGAACAGCAAGTCTTGTAAACTGGGGCCAAGAATAGAAACTCAGGAACCGAGGGTCTCACTCTGTCAGAGTCCACGTGGTCTCTTTCATCCTGGACTCCTTTATAAGACTCACTCAGGTTCCCTCTCCCCTCAAAGGTCTTCTTTCACTTCCCCACTTTGTGCATAGTCTGTCAGAGCCAGCTCTGCCCTGACTTTACACACCCTTGTAATTTCAACAGGGTACAGGAACAGGGAGGTCTATCTAATGGGTCTGACCAGAGAGAGCATTTATGCTGCCTAAAACAAGTGGGGATGTGCATGTAGGAGCTGCAGAGGCTCGACATGGGTTTACAGAATAACTGAATGAAAGAAGTTGCCTCTGAGAGAAACCTGAAATGATTCAACCTGTAGATGATTCAACAGGAAACCTTGAAGGAGGAGCTCAGCCCTCACCCAGCAACACTGAGATGGCCTGACTTCATTTGGATTAACCCATCAGCCTAACCTCATCTACTCCCGAGACCCTCAACACATCCTCCCTAAAATTTCCAAGCACCTGGCCTATAAAAGCTACAATGAGACAGAAGCCATAGAATCAAAGACTGTTTAACAGAGAATGGTACACTAGAGGCTATTATGGGGTTTATTTTCTTTTCCTTCATATTTTGGTATTTGTGTAAATGTCTGTCTCTCCCAGTAAATTTTAGAGTTCTCAAGAGCCAGAAATGTGTCTCATATGATGCCTATGTCTCTGAAGTACCAAGCACTTTGCCTTGGTCACACTTTACCTGTCTTCAAATCCTACTCCAGCATGTTGCTAATTGCATTATTTCAGCCAAGTTACAGCGACACTATGTACCTCAGTTTCCTTATCTGTAGATAGGGGACAATAATAGTACCTACCTCACAAGGTTATCATGAAGATTAAATAGCTAAAACATGATAAATATTTTAGAACAGTTCCCAGTACCTAGTAATCCCTTAAGAAATGTTGATTATTATAAATAAATATTGTTTTCAGACTGAGTTGAATTTTTAAAGGTTCCCGAGACATATATCAACTGATCTCTGTGTTGGCTTTGTTGTTTACCTACCACATCTTGGACAGTCATAATTATATATTCTCATGGGCACTACTGGCATCTGGAGGTCACTACTGAGGACAGAAATTATGTCCAGTTAGAACTGAGTCCTAAGCAAAATGATCGTCACAAAGTCTCCACCCCAGCATGTTGTCCTAGGACCTGGGACCTTCCTCACTTAAAGGTGCCCCTCCCAGCTACCTGGAAGCTGTTCAGCCCCCTCTGCCCAGGCACACACACATACGTATACACACACACAAAAAAAAAAACCCTAAGGCACATTCTTTGCTGCCTGCCCTTACTGTTGTCACTCCTATTGAGTCCTGCTTCCCCAAGGCCTCTTTTGCCCTGTTCTCCACCATAACTCCCCACCCTTTAAAACCTTATATCTGATTTTTCTCTCCCTGACTTCCCAGGTGAGAAATAATTCCCCTGATGAAACTTACCTGTGAATAGACTAGAGAGAAGACCTTTTCTCTCCTGCTAAGTTCCATGTGTTTATTTTCACAAGACCTTTTGGAAGATACTCTGCTTTTAACTACTCTAAGGAGTGAATCTAATGATGGTCTTTGTTCCTTCTTGAAGCAGAACCTGCGACTAAGACTTGGGTGTAGGGCATACATTTGTGAGGTAATCATAAGAATCAGGAAGGGGAGAGAAGGAAGAGGGAGATGAGAAAGAGGACAAGTGAATGTAAGTGTGAGTTAAAGGTGCTTTCACAGGCAGCCAGGGTTTGGCCCTTCTGGAACACCCTGAGAGTGCTTCTGGACTGACTTATCCATCTGAAACAAGGGAAGTGAAAGCATTTATCTTTGGCTCCTGCCCCATATTGGTTGAAGATTGCCTCTACAGTTGTTAAACTTGCCATTCTGTGTTGCACTTGCACAGTCAACAAGGTTGTTACAGCATGGGAGAAGCCCTGGGGTGGAAAGTGGAAAGACTAAAGGTCCACACCTAAGGTGGAAAGTTGTCAGCTGGAAATGAGTCTGAGCTCATGGAAAATTCACTGCTACTAGTTAAGGTTAGCCAGAGGATGCAACTCTGGAAACCAGAGTGTCATATACCACGTGGCAGGCAAGGTGGGAGTATAAGCACCACAAAGGCAGTGGGTAGGCTCAGCCTCTATGTATAAGAGGCACCTGGCTAAGAATAGCCAAGAGCATAGAAATGTCCCCATGCCACCACCTCCTTCACCAAGGAGGTGCCTGCTCTTGGTGCCTGCTCCTTGGTGCCTGCTCTTTCCTGAAGGGCAAGAGATGCCCCAGACTGTATCAGACACAGTTCCATACTGCCTGGAACCTTGAAGCTTAGCTTAAGCAGTGCAACACTAATGCATGACAGCCCATGCCACCCAGACTTAGAGTATGACTGGATTCTGGGCTGAGCTATAGGGCTCAGAGATGACTTCCAGAGATGACTTTGTTTTTGTGTCCATTTTCATTCAAACCAGCTCCTGGCCTGGTTAGAGGAGCAGAAGGTGGGGTCCCAAAAGGCTTCATATGAACTGTTCATCATTTCATTTCCTCAGGGCATCAGAGAAACTTCAGCCCACCAAGACTCAAACAGAAGCCCTCTGATCTCTGGATGCAATGGAAGGTCCTGTTTTATCAGTATGAGGGGCTTCAAGCTGGGTGACTGGAAACTGACATGCTTTCTATTTATTTATGAAATTTGTAACTGTGAAAATTAGCCTTAGAAGTTGTAGACCCATTACTATTAGCTTTATCGTCCTCCTAAGACATACCCTGAGGCATTCCTCCAGATTGAATCCTATTGTGCTTTGCAATAAACCCATAATTGATAACACCATGGAGCTTTAATATGGATGAAGAAATGAAATCTAGAAAGTAAATACATTCAGAATTTCGCTAGCAGGCTGAATTTAAAACTGATTTTCTGAACCTACCAGGATTATTCCTCCTCAATAATGATTTAATTTGAGTGAGCCACTCTGAGAGCTCTTGTGGGGGTGGGGAGGAAGGACAAGTGTAGCCTGGTTTCTCACAGGGGCCTGTAAATTTGTGAAGATAAAATTAAACTCTGAAATTATACATGATGGACCAGTAAATAACACAAGCACCTGAGTCCTGGCTGCTGTTTTGGTGTCCTGATGCGATCACTCATCACTAACACTGTCAGCAGAGGGGTGCTGATTCAGTTCATTTCCACAGGTTGAACAATCATGCCATGTTTCTACATGAGCTGGGCAGCAGCAGGGAGGGCCAGGTAAGAGAAAGGAAGATTGTCTTCACCACAGCTAGCCTGGAAAGAGCTACTTGGGCTGCAGGTGTTGGGAGAACCTTCATGCATGGTCTTTCAGGCTGCCTCTTAGGAAAACAAAACAATGGTGGATCTCTGAGGAAGTCCATTTTGCTGGCCTCTTAATATACTTGCAGGGAGCCAGGAGGGGAGAGTTCAGAGTTTCATCTTCTCTAGGTCATGTTCTGTTACAGAAAGGGTTGGCATTCAGTTATCTATCCACCAGGAAGGTTTATGTTATTAAAACTGTGGACTTTTTCCATGGCTGGTGTGGCTCAGTGAATTGAGTGCTGGCCTGTGAAGCAAAGCGTCGCCAGTTCCATTCTCAGTCAGGGAGTGTGCCTGGGTTGTAGACCAGGTCTCCAGCAGGGGGCACGACAGAGGCAACCACACAGCGATGTTTCTCTCCCACTCTTGCATCCCTCCCTTTCTCTCTCTCTAAAAATAAAGAAATGAAATCTTTTTTAAAAAGTGTGGACTTTGGAGCCAGACATCCTGGGTTCATATCCTAGTTTTATCAGCTGTTAATGGTATGGCTTTGGGACAACTGTGGAATCTCTCTGAACTTCAGTTTCTTGATTTATAAAAGTAAGGTGTTGAAGGTTCAGTTTCCCAGGAAGCCAATTCTGAGATGCAAATGAGCATGCAAGAAGGTTACTAGGGTGTACTTTTGCGGTTGGAGATCATGGAAGAAAGGGAAGGAAACAGGGTAGGAGTTAAGGGAGAAGTCAGGGTGTGATAGATTCCTGACAAAGGCTTCAGCTGACCTCACAGGGAGCTCTGGAACTAGGATGGTCCAGAGTTAAGATGCAGGGGTCAGGCCTTTATACCCCTGCATTGGTCAGTATTGGATGGGAGTTGCTGACTCTTTAACTGAGGTATTCCCTCAGAGACTAGTAGTCTAGGGTCATCTGCTGGCAGCCCACCAACCAAGGAGGGAGGGAAATCCTTCATCCTTGAAAGGGTGGAGACACTACAGTTCCACTGCAGAAGAGAAATAAAAGAACCTAATTTGCAAGCTTAAGTGGATTTATATGCACAAGATGGTTAGAACAGTGCCTGGAAGAAAGTAGATACTACAGTACTATTAGCCGGTTTTTTGTTTTTTTTTTTTGTTTTGTTTTGTTTTGTTTTGTTTTGTTTTGTATAGCCCTTTACCCTCTCCCTGTTGAAAGGACTCGTGCAATTGGCCATTACAGTGTGGGCAATTTTATGGAGAAAAGTTTGAAAGGAAGCATTAGGGTTAGGAGGATTCTGGTCTGGGTTCAGCCAGCATACATTTTTTGTTAACAATCATGAAGAGAAACAGAATCTGTGTGTAGAGGAACAGCACCACTGCCCCAGATGACAGACACACTGCCTTCCTTGACTAGTTCTGGATAAAACAGCCAAGTAGTCAAAGGTGCTGTTTTAATCAGCTCAGGCTGCCATAACAAAATACCACAGTTGGGAGGCATAAACAACATGTATTTCTTTTCTCACAGTTATAGAGGCTGGAAGTTCTAGATCAAAATGTCAGTAGAGTTGGTTTCTTTGGAGGCCTCTCTCCTTGGCTTGCAGATGGCTGCCTTTGCACTGTGTTCTCATGTGATCTTCCCTCTGTGTGTACATGCATTACTGGATTTCTCAATGTGTCTAAATTTTCTATTCTTATAAGGACACCAGTCCTGTAGGAGTAGGGCCTCACCCTAACCATCTCATTTTAACTTGTTCACTTCTTTAAAGACTTTTTCTCCAAATACATTCACATTCTGAGGTACTGGGCCTTAAGGCTGAACATAAGAGTTGGGGAACACACCTCAGCCTATACCTAGAGTTATATTTATCCCCCTATTTCCCCATATTAGACCTGATCATCCCTAGCTCTAAACTTCCTTATTTTACCCTGTTCTTTCTACTTACTGCCAAATGTTGTCTGACTGTGTTCCCACATTGCTAGGTCTCTTTGCTTTGCCTATGAAAGCTTCTCTTTATTGTTGCACTTCTCCAGAGCTATGCTGGGTGACTGCTTTGCTTATGGCTGGAAAACAAATTATACTAAGATGTAAATGAGATAGTAAACTACTCAGAGTTGTAATTGTATTTTTATAATGAAGAAACTTCTTAGGACCGCTATCCCCTGAATTATGGGTGACTTTTGTCGGTAGGAGGATGATAAGACATTTTGGAGCTGATGGAAGTTTTGACTCACTGACTAAACACTAAGTTTTTGTCATTAATCCCAGGGCTTCTCAGATTTTCTTGTACACTGCATCCCCCAGAGATGTTGTTGAAATGCAGATTTTGATTCAGGAAGTCTGGGGACAAATCCTGAGATTCTGTATTCCTAACCAACTCCAGGTAATGCTGATACTGATAATCCTCAGACCACCCATTGAGAATCAAGTGTGTTCATACTTTTTAATTTGGGGCGTCCTCTGTGGTTCAGCCCTCTATGGCTATAAGAGTCCCATCCTTGAGGATCCTTCTCACAATGTCATGGGATATTTCCAGGAGAAAGGACCTCAGATCCCATCTATCTTGTGTATCACAGTTCATATTTCTTCCCTGCAGTCAAGCTAGTGGAGTGAGGGTAAACATCACCAGAGGGGAGCAAAGGCACAGAATAAAGAACAGAGTATCTCAGTTGAGGAGACTGTGGAGAATAATTGAGGAGAGATCAACCAGTATTTCCAAAGAAGGAGACCATGGAGGCTCCCAAAAACCATGTAGACCAAAAGTAGGTGTAGACACTGGGGACTCATGAATCTGCAAACCAGAATGGCAGATCCAAGGTTAGGAACACAAGTGGAGATGAGGGAGAACAAGCTAAAAATTACCTGGAATAAGTGCATGGTCTGGGTGGGCTCTGGTGGGCAGTGTTGGCGGACCAGCTGAATTTAAGGACCATGAGGAGAGAGAAGGTATTCCCTCTATTATTGCCACATTTGGAAAGATCCTGCAACAAATCTACAACTATTACATAATAATTCATTCATTTTTCCAATTTTTATTCAATAAAGAACTATAAAATTATAAAATGAGGCTTCTGGTTAGCAAAACCTGAAGTTTTCCAGTGTTTCTGCCAGAGTGGATGTAATCCTAGCCCAAAGCAGAGATATTTGACCTGTTCATTGTCTTCTCAGAGGCAAATGGGTGGTTCCCCTTTCAAATTGTGGAATCACTGACAGTAATGGGCATATTCCCATTACTTATTTCCGTAGGATCCTGAGGTCAAGAAATGTCAAGCTGGTAAAACTAACTAACAGTTCAAGATTCATTTTACAGGTGACAAAGGTTGTACCCAGAGAAATTAATGCGGGGGGGGGGCATCTTGTTCAATGTTGAAAGAAAGAAAACCAGACAGTAGTGGACTGGGCAGGACCAAGGACACACCAGACCCCCTTCCATGAACAAAAGGAAGTATATTTCTTTAAGCCCTCTATTTCTAGATGTTAGAGGAAGAATATTGTGTAGGAAGAATTGTGTTGGATTAGATGAATATTGCTTAAGTTTCTTTGAACAAAGTAAGAGCTGGTAGAATCTGGAAAATAGAGATAACCAGCACAGTTCCCTGCCCTAAGATCCCTAAGTGTAAAGGTAGGTTAGCAAGCAGGGGCCTGAATTGACATTGGGCCAATCTCCAACCAAACAACTTCAAGACACACAACTCTTTAAAGTCTTTTCACTTTCTTCTAAGATTTTTCTTTATATTGAACCAAAATTCTACTCTCCATCCACACATTTACCCACTCACCACTTATCTTCCATTCATTCATTGTCTTACAATCACTCCCATATCCAATCCACTTATTCATCCACCTACCATCCATACTCCTATTTACCCACCCATCTGCCATTCATTCAACTTTTGCCACCCAGTCCCACTTGCCACCCAGTCCATATCCATACACCTACTCATCAGCTGTCCTATTACATACTCACTATCTGACCATCAACCACCACTCCTCCTCCTTCTATCCCCATCCACTTAGTCATTCACTCATCAGTCCACCCATGTCTTACCTATCTATCCAACCTACCACCTAATCTACTTACCCATCCATCCACCCATACACCACCATCTCAGTATCCATCTATTCACTTATATATCTATTTGATTCCTTATTCATTCAACATTTATTGAGAGATACAATGGTAAGTTCCAGTCTATGTCCTCTGGACATTTACATTTTATCATATGAAAACAATAGCATTTTATAAATATTTTATTAGGGAAGAAGACCAGGAATAATTAGTGATTAATAATTAGAAGATCAGGACTAATTAAGGAAGAAAATCAGGAATAATTAGTGATTAATTCTTCTCTGGTAGCATCAGAGAGGAATTCTCACATAAGATGGCATTCAAGTTGGGGCTACAAGACACTTGGGATTTCACCAGTCATTCCAGGAAGAGGGAACAGTGAGATCAAAGGCTTGCAGTGGGTGAAGAATGCTATCAAGTTTGGGGAGTGGTTGTAAGAAGCTGGGACTTAATATGGTGGAAATAGGGGGAAGGTTTGTAGGAGATGAGGTTGGATAGGCTACTTGGGACCAGTTTTGAAAAAGACTTTGCATCCCATGTTATAAAGTTTGAACTTCATTCCAAAAATCCAGAGTAATTAAAGTGCCATGACCATTATTTGTGCTTCAGAATAATCTTTGGTGACAGTCACTAACCTGAGACAGAAGGTAGAAACAAGAGGCAGAAAACCCAAAGACGATTGCATTATTATAGATAAGAGATGACAGGGATCTGGCTGTGGGAGTAGAGAAGAGATGACAACATTTAAAAACCATTTAGGTTGCTGGGTTATTTGCATTAATGGAACTGAGGTTTCTACCAAGGGCCACGGGATTGACAATGAGGTCACTTGCTGAAATGAGGACCTGAGTAAGAGGAATCAGATGATGCAGCCAGAAGATAAGTAATCAGCTGTGCCTTGCCTGAGTGGCACCAAAGTAGATCTGGAATACTGGAGGCAGGTGGATATTCAGTTCAAAGCTTAGAAGTGGAGCCCTTTGGGCCCTGGATTTTGCTGTGAGCATGAGGGCTGTGTAAAAACAGCATAGTGACCAAACAAAATGCTGAGTAGCATCAACCTCTAGGGTGGGCAATAGGGAACACTTACCAATGGAGAATGAAAGTGTAACCCAAAGAAAGGGGAAACAAGGAAGCTAGAGTCTCAGATACCAAGGGTGGAGAGATTTTTTAAATTTTTCATAAATATTGTCATTATTTTGTGTGCTCTTCTTGTTATTATTTAACTTCTCTTTTAAAATAACTTTAGATTTACTGAAAAGTTGCAAAAATGATGCAGCATTCTCATATTATCTTCATCCAGCTTTCCATAATTGTAATGATTTACATGGCTATAATATACTTATCAAATCCAGAAAATTAACATTGGTACAATATTTTCACCTAAATTATAGAATTTATTCAAATTTCACCAGCTTTTCCACTAATGTCCCTTTTTTCTGTTCCATGATCAAAACCATTATCCCATTTTGCATTTAGTCATCTCTTCTTACTCTCTTCTAGTCATTGAAGATAGAAATTTGAGGAGAAAGGGAAGGCCCAGGTCAAATGCTAAAGACAAATCTGGAGAATGGCAACCACAAAGATACCATTAGGTTTGATAACTGTTGGAGTCTATCCCAATAACTCTCACAGCATAACAAATTATATTTTGCCTTAAAAGAACAACAACATGTAATTATCCATCACTGTTTAGAACAGGGCTCAGCAGAGTTAGCTTATCTCTGCTTCACAATGTCAGGGCCTTACCAGGAAGATTCAAAGGCCGGGGGTTGGAATCATCTGGAAACATCTTGAATCGTATATTTAGTGATTGATACTGGCTGTTGGCTAGGACCTTAGCTGAGCTACAAGTCAGAGTATCTCCACATGGCATTTCCATGTGGCTGCTAGGTTTTCTCACAGCATTGTAGCTGGGTTCCAAGAGTGACAACCTTTAAAAGGCTAGGTGATAGCTGTATTGCCTTTTATAACCCAGTCTCAAAAGTCACATAGAGTCAATTCTTCCATGGTCACAGGCCTGCTCAGCTTTAAGAAGGAACATAAACCACATCTCTTTTCTTTTTTTATTTTTTAATTTTATTTTTCAATTACACTTTATATTCAACATTATTTTGTGTTACTTTCAGGGACACAACATAGTGGCCAGACAACCATACACTTCACAAACTGTTCCCTCCAATAGTTCCAGAACCTACCTGGCACCATACATAGTTATTACAATATCATGGACTATATTCTATATGCTATATTTTATATTTCCATGACTATTTTGTAACTAATTTGTACTTACTAATCTTTTCATCTGTTTCAGCTAGTCCCCCACCCTCTCCCCTCTGGCAACCATCAGTCTGTTCTCTGTATCTATGAGTCCATTTCTACTTTTTAAAAATATTCTGTTTAGATTCCACATGTAAGTGAAATCATATGGTATTTGTCTTTCTCTGACTGACTTCTTTAACCTAGCATAATACCCTCTAGGTTCATCCATGCAGTTGCAAATGGTAACATTTCATTCTTTTTATGGTTAAGTAATATTCCACAGTATATATGTACCACCACATTTTATCCACTCATCTAGTGATGGACACTTGGGCTGCTTCCATATCTTGGTTACTGTAAATAACACTGCAATGAACATAGGAGAGAATATATTCTTTTGAATTAGTGTTTTTGGATTCTTTGGACAAATTCCCAGAAGTGAAATTGCTGGGTCATGAAGTGGTACCATTTTTAATTTTTTGAGAACTATCCCTATTGTTTTCTGTAGTGGCAGCATCAATCTGCACTCCCACTAACAATGCACAAGGGTACCCCTTTCTCCACATCCTTGCCCACACTTCTTGTTTGTTGATTTATTGATGATAACCATTCTGATACGTGTGAGATGATATCTCACTGTGGTTTTCATTTGCATTTCTTGGATGGTTTGTGACACTGAGCATCTTTTCATATGACTATTGGCCATCTGTATGTCCTCTTTGGAGAAGTGTCTATTCAGATCCTCTACCTGAATTCGATTTTTTTATGTTGAGTTGTATGAGTTCTGTATACATTTTGGTGATTAGCCCCTTATTGGTTTAAACCTCACCTTTTCATTAAAGGAATTATCTATGTGACATTATAAGAAGAGCAGGCCGGAGCTTGGGAAACTTTGTTGTGGCCATCATGAAAACTAAAATCTACCACAGGGTCTTCAGGTTTCAAGGGTGTGATGAGGAAAGAAGTGAGACTGAGGGGGACACAGAGTAAACAATTATCAGGAAGTGAAGAGAGCATGTTGCATATTTTAGTAGGTATTTTGGTATTGGAAGGATTCAGAGAGCATTGGGAGGAAGAATACGAAGCAAATGTTTATTTTAGAAAGAAAGATAATTTGAATGTGTGGAGAAGTAGAGAGAAAAGACGTTAGAGAAAAGGCATAATTGATGGAACAAGTTTCCTAAGAAAAAACAAGATGCAGCATCATGCAGTTGCTGAGATAATGGGCCCTGGAGCCAGGTAGCCTGGGTTTGAATTCCTGCTTAGCCAATCATTACTGGGTAGCCTTAAGTAAATTACTTCTTCTCCTTCACCTTTAGTTTCCCCACATTTAAAATAAAGATAATAATAGAGAAAACCTTTAAAAGTTGTTATAAATATTAAAGAAGGTAATATACTGAAAGTGTGGCTGACACAGAATGAATTGCTCACCATAGGTTAGCTACAGATATTTAAGAATCAGTACAGAGGAGGGTGGCATTATTCACAAAGAAAAAGGAGTTACTCCTGATGAGGAGAGGGAATACTTTTCTTTAGAGACAGATGAAAAATAAGAAAAGGTAAAGTTTGAAGGCAAGAGGATTGGAATTTAGGGAATTTATGCCTCAACTCTCTTGTCTTTGAATTAGGATATTAGGGCACCTAATAAGAATGAGGGAGCTAGAGATGGGGCTATGAGCTTCAGGAGAAAAGGAAGCAGCTGACTTAAGGAATAGAAATGAGACGTGGGGAAGGCAGTGTGGTGGGGAGAATGAGGAATCCTAGGCAGAGTAAGAGATGGATGCCACTTGTTTATAGTTCCACTGAGGTGTAATAAAATTAATTTGTAATCTCCTCCTCAGACACAGTTGTAAGATTTTACCCAACAGGGTGACTGCTATCAGGGAGGGGGAAATGGAGGTTTGGACTGAGCCAGATGCTCTGGTGGAAAGACCAAAGGGGAGGGTATTGTGGGTGCTGATAAGGCCATGAAGCTCATGATCAATGGTAGAGTCCAAAGCCAGTCTGAGAAGGAAGAGGGGAGGGTGATTGCTGAAGAGGAAGAGCCTGGAGGTCTGGCAGACATAGGAGGGTTAGAGAAAGGGAATGAAAGAGTCAGAGGATAGAATGAGTGATCAGGGAAGGAAATTTCTGAGCTCACAGCTCTTTACATGTACACAAATCTTGGCCAGAGAGGAGAGGTCCACACAATATAATTTGTGAGGGACTTTGACTACCCACTAGGGTTCTGCCTTCACCTACTTTCTAGCTGGCCTTTCTCGTGAAGTCCCCACCCACCTAAAACACTCACACACACATATACATGCACGCACACACTCAGCCTCACTCAGGTCCTCTGAGCCATTTGTTACTGGGGTTTCTGGCTAGATTGACCCACAGAATCCCTGGCATCTCACTGTGTGAAATGGTAAGAGTAATTTCCATGTGAAATTTCCCAGTCTTGGTACCTGGCACATCCTGCCCTGGTGGTGTTGATATAAAAACAACTTAAAACAAAAACAAACTAGAAAAATGAGGAAGTTCACATTAGTTAAACAAAGCAAACAATTTTCCATTCTAAAATTAACTCTTTGACAATCTTTTTTGATGGTTGTCTGTGAAGAAAGGAGGGCAGGAGTAAAAAAATAACATCATTTGGATTCAGGCATACTTTCCAGTCTATAATGTTCAACAAGTTTTTAAAACCATAAACTTCTTTGCACTATCTAAATAATAATAACAACAATAATAAAATTGCCATTTATTGCTAACTTGCTATATTCTAGGCACAATGACAAGCACTTTTCCTGTATTCCATTTAATTCTAATAACACTTCTCTGAGACAGATGTTAAAATTCCCAATTTACAGAGGAGGAAGCTTAAAGCTTAGATTAAATAACTCGCTCAAGGTGACGCAGTAAATAATGAAATTAGGATTTGAACCCAAGATTATTTGATCCTCCAAATCCATGCTTATAACTATTATGGTATATGGAAAATTCAAAAAGAAAAATCATCCCCAAAGCAACAATGTGACATAGTGTTTAGTGTATTTTCATCTTGCCTTTTTACATGTTTTAATTTATGTGTGTGTTTGTGTGAATCTATGTAATTATCATATACTGCTTTGAGCAAATTCCCCTCCTCTTTTCAGTTAACATTATGCGACATTCTTTTTCCCATGGTGCTTTCCAGTCTTCTTAGCCATCATTTTTAATGGATTCATAATGTTTCATCTGGCAAATGCACTGCAATTTATTCTATCAGTCCCTTGTAGCTGAAAGTTTATATTTTGGTATTTGTGATTCTGCTGCTATCGCATTCCCATGCATATAGTGTTTTTCCCATGCATATGGTGTTTATGATCATTTCCTTAGACTAGACTCCTTTGGATAGAAGTAGAATTGCTGAGTTTAGGCATATGAACATTTTAATGGATCTTAATTTGTATTTACCAAATGCCTTTCCAGCAGAGTTACATTAATTGACGTTGTCCTCAGCAACAATTTCACCACACCCTCAACAGCAGTAGGTAAGTTTTTTGGAAATTTTATTGGGGGAAAATGACACCTCATTATCTTAATTTGCAATTATTATTTTACTAATGAGTCATGACATTCTTCTAAATGTTGGTGAAATAGTCATGTTTTATCTTTGGTAAATTATTTGCTCAAACTCTTTGCCTATTGAAATATTACCAACTGAATATGTTTCTTTTCTCCCAATTTTCTGATCTCTACAGAAGAAAGAACTTTGCTGCAAGTATTTTATAAATATTATGTGCATATATATGAGTTATATATAAACAAATATTTTTAACTTTGAAATTAAGCTTGTTCTTTTACCTTTCTGGTTCGTTCTATCATTTCAACACATAGAAAGTTCTCCTTCCCCTAAAGACTTGCTAAATATACAATTCTATTTCCTTTTGCATATATATATATCCAGGTGATATTCATTTGCATATGTAGTGAAAGAGGATGGCTAATGCTAACAAAGACTATCAACCATAGCTTGAACAATAAAATTTCATAGATAATCCAAAAACAACCAGAAATCAACTAATCATTTTGAATTATTCCTCTACTAAATCTCTCCAAAAAACCAATAGATTATGTCATAAAATTGACTGGGAAAAATTTATTTTCCTTGTCCAGCCTTTGGTTGAAAAGCTGACCAACTGTGAAGTGACTCAAAGGAGAGCAGACAAAGGGCCTGGTTAGCCCATAAACAGGTCAATAAACCCTCCTCTCCCCAATGATTGGCAGGTACATACGAAGCTCCAAGCCTCAGGTCAAGAACTTAGTGAGACAGTAAGAGAGTACAGAGACTAGTTTTCTGACTTCGCTTTTCTAGACTTCTCTGCAGAATTTGCTTATGTTGGCCAATTTATGGAACCTCCTTTGATTTTCTCTATATCATCTCCCATTCTCCTCTTAATGTCTTTGAGAATTCCACCATCTTCTGTGCTGGCTCTCCTTACATGGCCCACTCCTTTCACGTTTATTTTTTCTCAGAATTTGCCTATATTTTTTCCTCAGTTCACTTCCCATGGATGATTTCATCAGCTCAAATGGCTTCAATTACCATTTACATGCTGATGAGTGCAATATCCATTTCTCCTCTGAGACCATCCATCCAATTACTCACAGGACATTTCCATCTAGTGGCCCTCACCTGTACTTTGAATCCATTGGTCCCCAAATGAGTGGACCTACCATCACCAACACCAAAATAACCTCTTTCATTTCTGTCCCTTGGATACAATGACTCAGTGAAGGGCCTCACTTTCCATCTGGTTCCTCAAACTAAAAACCTTACAGTCAGATATCCCTGGCTTTTCTACACTGCCTGTATCCAATCCTTTCCAATTTACCTCCTTCAAACTTCTTAAATCCTTCTCTGCTTGTTTTGTCTATGTACTTGCCTCCATGGTTTAAGGACTCAAATGACTATTGCAGTAGTTTTCACAATGGCCTCCTCTTCTCACTTCCAGGGATCACTCACGGACTTTCCCTGGCAAGACACACAAGGCCTTTTATGATTGGGTCTCTATTTACTTCCCCATTCTTGTTTCTTTCCTTTCATTACTAACACTTACTTTATCCAGGTAAATTTTGGTTCCTTCAACTACACCATGTTTTTGCACATGCTATTCTTACTGCTTGTAAAGCCATTCCTTGCCTCTGTAGTCCTCATTTCCAAGCCTTTGGTTGTCCTTCTGAGTCTCCTTGCCTATACCTTGCCTGAACTTCACATTCACTCCATTCACTCTGTAAAGGTAGAGATGAAACCCAGACCCCACTGGCCTGTCCTTATGCTATCCCCTTGGGGCTCATCTCTGGGAATAAACACAATAGTCTGTGGGTTTCACTCTAATGAAGGTGATGGTTGCTCTAAATCCGGGTCACAAGTCTGGATAAAGTCTTCTTTTGCTTTTTAGGGTTTATTTTGGGGCTTCCAGTTTGTGAGAAAGCCAAGATGAAAGTATAATTTCATTTCCATTAAAAAAACTCATGTGTGTTTTATTCTTCACACTTAAATGCTCTTTAGTATTCTTTGAAAGATTCTTTCTCCAGGGTGACTTAGCTGAGCTATGTGGCTCTCACATAAGCCGCAAGGCCAGACCTGCATTTTCATACATAATCAGAACTGCTTGTCTGCACTAGTCTCCCCAGCAGGTAGTTTGCTTGGAAGAAGTCTCAGAGTGCCCCCCATAGATGTAGGTGGCATCTTCCTGGCTAGAGGGGCAACTGACTGCTCAAAACAACACAGTTCCTGAACATCAGTGTGGTCCTCATGTGGCCAAATCAGGCCAATGTGTCTTGAGTCCTTGATCACTTATTCCTATGACATTTATTAGACACCTACTAAGTGTAAGAGACTGTGTGGCTGCTGAGGACCCTGTCTTAGTCTTGGTTACCTCAAAAGCAGATTAGACAAAGATATAAGAGGCAGATGGTTTATTCTGGAGAGTACAAAGGAAGCACAAGTGAGAGAATGAGAAAAATGAGACAGAAAAGGAAGAAAAGCCAGTGACGGGTGCTTTAATGAGCAAGTTACTGCTGTGGGCAACTGGGGCATAGTATCCCTGAGGAGCCTCTGAAGCACTGTGTATAATCTGCTTGGAATCCTCTCTCCAGAGGCCTTGAAGCCTGAGGCACCAATCCACCAAATCTCATTCCTAGGGCCCTTCACTCCTTTGGCCCCAGGAGTATTAATTCCCCTCCACTTCAGGCTTGTACCTACTTGTGACAGAGAAAGCTCCCTAGGTGCTGAGGAAACCCTGAGGCCCAGAAGACTAAAGAGGTAGGCTCTTAAGGTAGGAAGTTGTCAGTGAGTTTTGAAGCTGCCCACCATGGCTGCAGGCAACTGAGGTGGCTCAAAATAATATGGTCCAAGGTGATGAAGGACAGAGCATCAATAAAGCTGCATGTGGAGAGATGAAATTAGGCAAGATACTTCTGCCCTCAAAGAAATCACCACCTATGGGAAAGACAAACTAGACAATAACTTATTAACTGCTGGGATGAGCTCTGGCTCAGAGATCTGTACAAACCATGTGGGAGCATGTCATTCACCCCGGGTTGGGAGAGATGGAAGATTATTGATCTCTTCCAGAAACACATGATATTTGGGCTAATACTTGAAGTATACATGTTCCTCAGGCACAGACGGAGAAGCAATGAACTTCAGGGAACACAGGTGGCAAAGCTCAGATGTGCTAGGCATGTTCAGTGAAGCACAAGCCACCCGGCACTGCCAAAGCTTTGGCTGTTTTATTGGGAAGGGTAGGAGATCTGGCCAAAATGTAGACTGGGGCCAGACTGAGGAGGAACTTAACTGTACCAAAAGAAGGCATTAGCACTGAAGCCCCAAAAATGCAATGCTAGCCCATCAGTGTTTGAATAGTGACATGTTTTGAACTTTAGAAAGCTCACTCACAGAGTAGTTTGCTGGGTGGGTTAGATGATGACAGGTTAAATTAGAGCCCAAGGATCATGATTAGGAGGCATGTCAGTCAGGCTCTGGGCAGGAAACAGATGGCATATTCAAAAGGAAGGGAAGAGGTTCCAGACACTGGAGAGTTCCCTGGCTACATAAGAGGACTGCTGGACAGGAGCTGGGGAATCAGGTAGAGAAGAAAGCAGCCAGAGCCAATGTCACCTGGAGGGAAGAAGGAGGTAGCCAGGGGAGAAAATATTCCAATTTCTCTGCATCCCCACTCTTGTAGTAGACATCTCTTGCCAGAGATGCCCACTGGCCAAATCTAACCAGAGCAAGATGGCAGGGCTCCCCACTTGATACACCTACAAAGGCTAGCCTTTGGGGGCTCAGAGCAGGGTGGAGAAGCCCAAAGGATGGCCTGAATAGGCAAACAAGATATCCAGCCCAGGACATCCTTATAATTGGCCAGGCCATAAGTAACAGCAGGTGAGCTCATTGTTGAGACCATGGAATTTAACGAGTCTGTGGCATTCTCTGGTGGAGGTAGTAAGTGACCTGAGAACACCAGGCTGAAATTCCTGTAGGAAGCTTTATCTGTTACCTACACTTGACTTCATTTGTTAAATGGAGTGTTGATGGTAAGTAAGAGCAAATCCTGAATAAATCTTTGAAAAAAACAGGGGAGCTTTTAGGGATTAGCCACCATAGATCTCCATCGGGCCATGTTGGAAACTTGGTAGTCACAGAGCAACAGAAGGGTGAGGGAAATAGCACAGCTCTGAAAACAAAAAGCTAAGGAAAGAGAATGTGAGAGGACTCTGGAATAAAGTTTATCCTGGGCTGCAATTGCCAAGGACAGATCTTATCCAAGAGTTTGTAGGGTCACACAGCAAGAGTCTACCTTCATATAATAGAAATCCACATATTGTACACATAATGTCTACTGACACACACACACAAAGATAACACTTCCATGTGAGTCTGGCAGAGCTGTCATAACAAAGTGCCACAAATTGAATGGCTTAACAAACAGAAATTCATTGTCTCACAACTCTGGAGACCAGAAGTCAAAAATCAAGGTGTGGCAGCACCATGTTCCTTCTGCAGGCATGAGAGAAGGACCTGTACCAGGCCTGTCTTCTAGCATAATGGCTCCATCTCTGTGACAGTATAATTCCAATCTGCACATGGTATTCTCACTGTGTGTGTCTATCATTGTGTGCAATTCTCCAATTTTCTAAGGACACTAGTCATATTGGGTCAGAGCCCACATCAATGACCTTATCTTAACTTAATTATCTGCAAAAACCTTATTTCCAAATAACATCACATTCTGAGGTACTGGAAAAATATTTTTGGTGGGGAGCCCAGTTCAACTCATAAACCCATTTTCAACACTCACATAAAGTTTATGTGACCTACCTCTCCCTAAGTCAATCTTTGTATGGGGTCCAAGGAGTCAAGGAGATATTGAAAGCATTAACTCAGCAATCCTTTCCAGGGCCACAGAGCATTGATGTGACAAGAGTCCTTGGGGAAAAAATTCCTTCCTGGAAGGCCTCAAGGCAATTTTTTACATAGATGCACACAAAATGTAAGCATAGAGACCCACAATTGAATTTCAAATATCCAGAAAGTACAAGAGTAATATGGTGCCATATGTTAAGTGCTTGAGCCACGCTCATGTTTGAACTTGGATTCCTCCCAAGAAACCCTGAGATGAGGATTTAGGTACAATAATTTATTTGAGAGGTGATCCAGGAGGTTCTGTGAAGGGGTGGAGCAGTGAGAGGGAAGGGAAGAAAACCAGTAAAGGGTGAGCAAATGAGTGTATTATCATGGTGGGCAACTGAGGTTCAGTTCCTCTGGAGACCTCTGAGAGACTATATGGAGCATACCTGGGTGTGGGAGCTGGAGTTTTTATCTATCAACTCCCATTTCTCACTGGTGGAAGTGTCCTCAGGACCAAACAATACTCTCAGGCAGAAAGATGCAAGGAGCCACAAGCTGAATGGGAGCTGACTGCCATTAACCTCCAGGGTAGTCCACAATCATGTGGGTGTGGCACCAATAGCTTCTGCTGACACAGGCCTGGCACTTGAAATTCATCAAGGAAATATGAAGTAGGTGTTATTACCTTTAATTTGCAGATGAAGAAACTAAGGGAATTCCAAAACATTCTAAAATTTACAAGTTAGTAAGTTGTTTATCTAGGATTAGAACCCATTTCCACATGATTTTTAAGCCAATATTCTTAACCACAAAACTTTACAACTGCTCTACTAATATGTGTTTTGTGTTATGTTACTCTAAAAAAGATAAGACTTTTTTTCTGAGTTGGATCAGAAACTAATGCCGACGCAAAGTAGAGAAACACATTGATCCCCAGCACCCAGCTTATGCCCCAGTCTTTAGTCTTGTTAATGTGTGCTTAATTCTCTTGGGTTTCTTTACACAGTGCCCTGAGATTCGTTTCTCAGGAGAGGTACTGGCAGGGAGAGGCCTCTGCCTGGACCCCCTCCAGATGCCTGTCAGGGGAGAGTGGCTAAGTATCAAGACAGAGATCCACGGCATCCACACCCAAGTTCCAATTGGCATCCATGTGGTTCCTAGCTTTTGTGAGCTGTCTGTTTTCCAGACTTGCCACTTCCTGTCTCTTCCCAGCTGTTGTCAAGACCTGGAGTGCTGGGGAGACCCTGCTGAGGGACCACTTGAGTCTCTCACCACCTATTGCTGCAATGATACTCTCCCCTGGTTGGGGTGGAGTGATAGTAATATATTAAATGCACCAATTAAATTAGATCCTATTTTAAAGAGCTTGAGTTGGATTTATTTTTCTATTTAATTTTTTATTGTTGTTCAAGTACAGTTGTCTCTATTAATTATAGTGCTATGCTCACTGATGAGGTATTGTCGAGAACTTAACAATTGGTTAATTTTGCATACAAGTGTTCAGAGTGCAGTTTGCAGTTTCTGGGGAGAGACCAGAGAGAGTTTTCTTGCTAAGAAGCTCCTTGGGATAAGACAGAGGAAAGAAGAAGCAGAGAGGGAAGGAGGGACAAAAGAGTGGATGTACTGCCTCCACTAAGAATTCTTCTCTCTTCTCCTTGTTTTCTGCTTTATGAGTCCTATGTTATTTTGAGATTCAATGAGCCCAACATAGGGCAGAGAAATGGGCTGGAGGCCATGGAGTACACTGGCTTGGAGCCCACCCTGCCTCTGCCCATTTGACTGAATGTGTTACCTGGGCCAGAAAAACTAAACTGTCTGCTCTGTTGCCTTTCAGTGATTCATTAATTCATCTCAACAAGTATTTATTGAGCTTCTAGAATGCACTGGCAAGGTTCTAGGTGCTGAGAATAAGGCAATGGACAAACAGGAAAAATTCTCTATTCTCATGCAGTTCACATTCTAGTAGTGGGGGTGAAGGGATCAGCAATAAGCAAACATACTATACATTGAGTAATGAGAAATGCTGAGAGGAAAGCAAAGCAGGGTAAAGATATAATGGAGAGAAGCTTATATTTTAGACCACAGGTGGCAAACACAAGGCCCATGGGCCAAATCTGGCCCTCCACCTTGTTTTGTCCATCCTGGCACCTTATTTCTACCCAGTGGCAGCACCAAGCTCCTTGCCCCTAGTTAAGGAGTAGTTACATTTATACAGTCCTAAAATTACATTTGGCCCTTTGAAGGCAACTGTGAGCTGATGTGGCCCCCAGTGAAAATGAGTTTTACACCCATGTTTTAGACAGTAATCAGGGAAGTTCTCTCTGAGGGTGACTTTTGAGCAAAAGCAAGTGCGGGACTGAGCCAAATAGATATCAGGAGAAGCATCATTCTAGGTCAAGGGAAGAGTGAATGCAAAGACTCTGTCCATGGTTAGGTGGTACCCCTGCTGTTGCTTAGATCCTCTGTCATGCTACCAGCTAAGTCCTATGTGACCATTTCTCTCTGCCTTGAAAGAGGCAGTTTCTTGGATCTTTGTGATCATTTCACTGGGTGTCCAGTCACTGGAGGTGCTGATCTAGACACATGTCTGGTTCAGGGTGGGGAGTGCAGTCCCCACACACTGATTAAATGATGAATCTTAGCAGTCCTTTTTGAGACTCTACATGTGAGACTCAACTCTGTTGTAATGAGAAAGAAGGGAAGTGCAGAACAAAAGCTCATGAACCATGTTTACATGTGCACAATTGTACTTCAATAATTCCTTGGACCATAAATCCAAATACTTGGTTTTTGGTTCCTGCTTAGCCTGCCACCTACAAATCAAGTGAATTTGGGAAAATCACTCATTGCCCCTTCACCCTGCCCCAGTGAGCACTATTATATAAAATGAGTCTCTTGTATTAGACCTACAGTACCATGTAACCAAGGATGGGAGTAGGGGAGCAGGACTTTGAGAATCACGAAAAGAGAGAGAGAAAAGGCCTAGGAAGAAGGCAGGAAGACCCCAACCTTAGCCCCTGGGCATTAAGAGTTTTCAGAAATTATTGCCTTCAGCTTAGAAGTGACAGCTTCATCAGTGGCTGGCATGGTAGAGAAGTTCTTCCCCTGACTCAATTTGGGTCCCCAAAAGCAGAACTGAGATAAGGACTCAAATACAAACAGTTTTATTTCTCAGGTAATTCCAAAACACGCTAGTGAGGAAGGCAGGTAAGTGAGACAAGGCATCATGAAGCCAGTTGCCACTATGAGGATGCTAAATGTCTGCGTAAAGCAGGTACCTTAGCGTTCTTCTTTCTGAGAGCAAGAAGCTGGGGCATTTATATACCTAGTCTTATTGGTCAATTATTATGGGTCGTTCTGGGGCATTGGGAGGGGTGTTAATTCTTGAACTTCTAAACCTCGCTAGCAACAGGCAAAGTAATGTTGCCTGAGAGAAAGCCCTGAGGTAAAGCAATGAAGGCTTGAGAAAGCCCTGAGGTAAAGCAATGAAGAAGCTGGTAGTTGAAATTTAGGTGATATTTCCCAAGGTGAATATGGGTAAGGTTCTGACAGCAAGATTCATACAGTCCCCAAAACAGGCAACACCTCCATAGATCAGTCTTGCAGGCAGGAGGCCCCAAACTTGGGCTCCAGACCCACACCAGAAAGGGCCATCACTCAGTAGCAGGTGGCAGATCTGCTCCCTGGCCTGAGATCCATCCAATGTGTCAGGCCTCTGGCCTTTGGGAAGTAAAAGGAACAGGAATCAGGAAAGGGAAGCCCAGCTGTGAGAAACCAAGCTTATTGCCCCATGAAGTTCTCTGTGCATGGAAACACTATGTGCTCAGCCCCTGGATAGTGGAGGAGCCTGGCAGATGGAGATGTTTCTGTGTCATGCCCCCTGCAAGTGAAGCCAGTCCCTGACTGGCAAGAGAGTGGCCGGCAATATTACCATGGCAACCAACAAGAGCCTACCCAAGGAATCCTCCAGTGATGGAAGAGACACAGTGATGAACAAGATTCCAGGGAGTGCACCACTATGGCAGATGTCAAAGCCAAAGATAGTTGGTTTTCCCTACTCTTGACATTGTACTTGTGACCCATAGCAAGCGCGTGAATGCGCGCTCACGCACTACCTTACCGTAGCCTGGTTGGGGCTTGGTAAAACACCTGTCACAATGTTGTGCCAACTTGCTGTGTGAGCAGGAACCAGTGGGTGTCTCTGTTTTCCCCTCTATAAAATGATTTGGATGGTACTGGTTTGTTGGCCTCCACTGTGAGAAGTGGCAAGAGCTGACACAAGAATATCTGGGAGGCATTTGAAGCTTCTTGAAAGAAAGAGGTTGTCAAGAATTCTTGTTATGAAATGCTAAAGTTTTCCTTCTCTTTTTTAATTTGAGGGCTTATGAGTTTTCAAATTGCATTGAAGATTTCAAACCAGCAGCTCTTCTGAGACCACACACCAACCAGAGCCACTGACCACAGTGTTAAGGTAAAAATAAAATCCAAATTAAGATGTGCTCCTGACTTGTGGCCAGATTCCAGGTTGGATCTTAAAAGCTTCCTCTCTTGTCAGCTTCCTGCACTGACACCCCAGGCTCACTTAGTTCTGGGCTGCTGCATATTCCTGTCCATTAGATATTGAAAACAGGAAATTAAGGGGCCTATTGGGGGATGGTAAAGCTTGAAACAACTTCAGAGAACAAGCTGATGAAGTCATAGATCTTATCTCCCTGTCTTTTCTGTGTGGGGTTTCTTTAAAGATAAGGTAGTAAATCAAAATGTTCTGCCTTTTTTCCAAGATGGAAGCAGAGGGAGATTTTTCAAATACCCACTTCCATCCCGGTGTTGCCAAAGATAACCAGATGAGAGAAATTCCTCGATTGTGTGCAAGTGTATGTGAAATATGATTACAGGACAATTACCCAATCTTGGTCCCCAAAGGGCTTGGGGAAGAGTGGGAAGAGGGATAAAGCTTGATGGAAAGGAGGCAGGTAGACACTGGGGCTTTGTGTTGTTGATGATGTTTTGTTCTCTTTTTTTTAATTAAGGCAGGTCTCAAGCCAGACAGAGCGTTGTCAGACCATGGCTAGTTTGTGGTGTGGAACTAAATGAAGGTGTCTGTCCAGGGCTGAAAGAAAGGGGAAAATGTGTGTTTGGGTCCTGCTTGTGAGATGTAGGCAGCCCAGTTGAGCATATTCCTGAGAGTGGCTTGAAGGAGCCCAGGAAGGCAAATGTAAGATAGAGTCAAGGCAGAAAGCAGGTATCCCAGCTGTCCACTCACACTGGAGGAGTAAAGCCATGAGAGAATGATGAGCCATGAGTGAAAACATTGAGAGTAACAGGGAAGGTAGGAGGCAAGGGTGGGACAGCTCAGAAGGAGCAAAGTGATTAAAGGCACAGGCTTTGGGACTGACAGACCTCAGTTCAAACCCAGCTCGGCCATAGACATGTGACAGATGTCAATCTTTGTGAGGGTTTCCCCCTTAAAACTGACCGATATGCTGGCTGGTGTAGCTCAGTGGATTGAGCACGGGCCTGTGAACCAAAGGATCGTGGTTCAATTCCCAGTCAGGGCACGTGCCTGGGTTGCAGGCCAGTTCCCAGGAGGGGATGCATGAGAGGCAACCATATATTGATATTTCTCTCCCTCTCTCCTTCCCTTCTCCTCTAAAGATAAATAAATAAAATATAAAAAAATGACCAATACATATATCATGGGGTTGTTATGGAGATTAAACAAGTTAACTTTTTTTTAAAGAATCATGAGGCTGTGAAGTGTGCAGGGTGCTGTAAGGATGTATTTATATAGTTTGAGCAAAATCATGCTGAGAGTGGGGGAGGCTGCTGGTTTAAAGGGAAAATGCAAAGGTAGATGTTAAGCTTATTTATAAAATAGCCTCTATGGCCTTTGGGTGAACCTAGAGAACAATTTACATCTGGCAAAGAAAAATTGTGATGAGGAAAACAATCTGGATTTTGTGAACTATTTGGGGCATCCCACTGGGAAAGGAGGACCCTTGACTCTCTGAATAGACACCTGACCTTGGCCATGCTCCACTTGCCAAGGGTGATGGGTATGGGTCAAACTCCTCAGAGGGCTAGGCTTACTTCCTGAGGCAGTTACCAAAGAGGAACTTATAAGAAATGAAGTAAGAAGAAAAGATCTTTGGGGTGAAGGATGACAAAGATAATATAGTAGGGTTTGGGGCAAAGAGCATTATACAGTGCACAACCTGCATAGCTGTACAGAGGAGTCCAGGAGAGGGCATGTGAGAATAAACATAACGAATTAGAGAAGAGAAAGGTGACAGGCAGGGTGGCATAGAGGGACATAGATGATGGCTGTTCCAGGTTTGATTTCATGAGCAACCCTAGAGAACTGAAGGACTATTGCATGTAGAGTTCTTTCTTCCACTGAAAAGTTTAATGTGAATGAAAAGCACAGTCCATGGGCCATGTGCTTGCCCCAAAAAGGAAGAAAAAAAGATGAATTAGTATCCCTGGGACAGAGTCATCAAATGGGCTTATTTTCTTCTCTTCCTTACCCTCACACCTCTCCTGGGGGCTCTAGCATGAGAAGAAGGCTCCTCTGAATACTCTCTCATCTCTGCTCATGGACCCCATTTTCTCACTTCCTCCCACTCCCAGGCACTGTATAACTCATTTATGATTAAGGTATATCTTATATTCATGTTCACAGACAGGTATCAGCCTTGAAAAGCCCCTTTCAGATGAGCTGAAGCTTCTAGGTGAGGCATTTGAATAAACTTTCTCCAGGCATCTTGGAACAACCTGGCATTCTCACTGGACTCCAGGGAGCCAGGCTCTTCTGGGTGGAGGTAGGGATTGGTAGTTTTTTCACCCAGGTCATGAGTTTGGGATTCCTCCACCACCCACGCCTTAGGAAGAGCCAGGATGACCCTTCAATGTAAGGGGCAATGAGCTCCATCCTCTTCATCAGTGAGCCTCAGACCTGGCCACCAATTAGAGTCACCATGGGAAATTTTTTTAAAAAACTCTGTGTCCATGTCCCACCATGAACTGATGGAATTTGAATTTCTTAGCATGGAGTCCAGGCATCTATATTTCTTAAAATATCATCCAGGTGATAGTTAAAAAGAAAGTTGAAAAAATACTACTCTAATAACTTAAGTGACTCCAAGTAGCAATGCACATTCTCTCTCTGGGCATTAGTTTACTCACCAGAAAAACAAGGGAATTGGACTAACAGGATTATATATATAAATACAAGATATGTGTTTATATACACATATAAACACTATACAGTACAGAAAAGTCCAGCCATTTTTACTATAACAAAAAATGGTTTGCACAGCATCAATGTAACCTGGCAGCCAAGGAGAGTGGACTGGGATGTGCATGCATGAACAATGACAGCTTCACTGTGCTAATCAGTAGAGGCCATAGATGCTATTGAGTGAGCATGTGTACTGTGACCATCGCATTCAAAATGACTGAGTGAGTGAAATGAGGAACCTGCATCAAATTTTGTATTAAAGTTGAACATTCCTCTGCAGAAACTATTTGGATGACTCAGAAGGCTGCAGCTATGGGCAACTGGTGCTTAGCAGCTTCAGCACGACAACATGCCCACTCATGCATCACGTCTCATGCAGAGTTTTTTTGTGAAACATCTATTCATCCAGGTCACTCAGCCCCACTATAGCCCAGATTTGGCACCATGTGACTTCTGGCTTTTCCCAAAACTAAAATCACCTTTGAAAGGGAAGAGATTTCAGACCATCGATGAGATTCAGGAAAATATGTTGGGGCAGCTGATGGCAATTGGGAGAAGTGTGTGAGGTTCCAAGGTGCCTACTTTGAAGGGGACTGAGGCATCTTTGTTCTGTGTACAATGTTTCTTGTATCTTGTATCTTCTTCGATAAATGTCTCTAATTTTTCAAATTACATGGATGGATACTTTCTGGACATATGCACTGTGCATATATTATACATTGTATTATATACAATATGCAACATGTAATATAAATGCATATATTTATTTTTATTTAATCTTTATTGTATTTTTCCATTAATACATATAAATAACCCTGTTAGTTATAATATTCTGCAACTCTGTGACTGAGCATTAAGTAAGACATCTACATACATATATTTATGAGTACAAGGTACTCAAAATACACACAATAAACTTACACATTTCTCTACTCTACAACCTTCATCTTGCCCCTCCTAATGTACAGTATTCCTTGATTTCAACTACTCCTTTCAACCCGCCCTTCCTTCCAAAAAGGAGCTGTGAAAGAAATCCAGAAACATTTTATTTTTTTTTATTGTTTTTCAGTACAGTTTTCTGTCTTTTACTCCCATCCCAGATCTTCCCCCAGTGCTCCCCACCTCCCTCCCATTTCCACCCCCCTTAGTTTTTGTCCATGTGTCCTTTATACTTGGTCCTATAATCCCCTCCCTTTTTCCCTGAAATTCCCTCCCCTCCCCCCTCTGGAGACTGTCATCCCCTTTTC
>PVKM010012588.1:16502-31587 GCA_004027735.1 Carollia perspicillata | reverse complement strand
AGAATACTTCACAAAACATCTAACTAGGCATCCATAAAAGTGCGAAGGTTAAAAATCTGAGGAAGTGTCACAACTAGGAGAAGCCTAAGGAGACATGACAAATACCTGTAATGTGCTACTCTGGGTGGCACCTTGGAACAGAAACAGAACATCAGGTAAAAATGAAGGAAACCTGAATAAACTGTGATTTTTCATGAACAATAATGTATCACCATTGGTTAATTCTATATATTATCCTAGAGAAAAATGACAGTAACAGGGGAAGGAGAAAGGGAAAGGGAAGTATATGGGAACTCTGATCTCAGTTTTTCTATAAGCCTAAAACTGCTCTGAAAAATAAAGCCTATTTAAGAATGGTTGTTACCAGAATAAAAACTTTAAAAACAAACAAAATTACGTATGTGGGCTTTGAAAGATCAGTATCTGAAAGCTTCATGCAAACAAATACAGTCAGCCCTCTGTATCTGTGGGTTTTATACCCTGATTCAACCAACCGATATCGAAAATTTCAGGGGAAAAAATTCCAAAAGTTCAAGAAAAGCAAAACTTGAATTTATCCTGAGCCGAGTACAAGGCTGAATCGATGCCAATGAGGCGGTATATGTAAGCACACGCTGCTGTAGCCGAGATGCAGATATAGGTCACATGGCTTCTACGGAAGCGACTTGAGCACGCATGGGTTTTTGTATCCACAGGCCTCCCTGAACCACTCTCCCTTAGACACTGAGGAATGACTGTGTTAACAATTAAAAATTAAAAACCAACATTAAGTGCACATTAACATGTTAACTGCCATCTAACTTAATCCAAAAAGATGGAACGCAGAACGAAAGTTAACTGACTACAGTTGCTTATATGAGTTGCACGACATCACATACTGGTTTTAAATCCTGTTTGGCTTTTGTCTGGCGTTCTACACAGCATTTGTCGTATATGCACTATAAACCCCCCAGAGTACGATATCAAGGAAAGGATCCTTCTGAACCCACTGGTATGGTGTTTTCCTAGTGAGTGACCCACTCTTCCTCACTGAACTAACATGGGGAAATCAAGCAGTTAGCAATGTCTTGCATATCCATGGCAAGCTTCTAGAGATAAGGAAAAGAAATTGAAGTGCCGATGAGTTCAATTAGTAGAACTCCAAGGGGTGTGCCACAGTCCCTAGCCCATTACAGGAAAATCCAATCCCTGAATGCCAGCTTTCGGAGTAATCCTGTTTAGCTTAAAATGAGAGGTTTAACACTTGCCACCAGGCAGCGTGCTATGGTCAAATCAGGTTGGCCACAAAACAATCCAGCCTTTATAAAGAAAATATCCCTTGTGATCTAAGAAACAAAAAACACCTTAAACAAAAGAAGACACCTCTTTTTGACTACCAAAACACTTTGTTTTTATTAAGCTCCTTTCTGTATACTTTAAGAATACACGTAAGTAGGAAGCGAAATCACAATAAAAGAGCTACAAGTGAATTGAATTTGGAAAAGGAACTCTTTTCTATTGATCTCTCCTCAAGTGGGCAACTGCATTGCAAATGCAGTTCCTATGCCAATGGATTAAACTGCAACATTCTTTTAACTCTGTGTAGCTTTAGTGCGACAAACCAGCCATTATGAGATGCGTTCCAGTCTCATTAATGAGTTAAGCATGTGAGGCCAGCATTTTGGAAACATAAAGACACAAACCATAATGAGACTTCTGGCAGTGGGGAGGCCAAGATACAGCCGTACTGCTCTCAAAGATATCGTAATAGACAGCTGTTTAATGAGTGTGGGAGTTTTCCTATAAAAATACAAAAGACACTAATAAGAAAAAGATTTTATATACACAAGTAATACTTCATGTGCATACCTTACAGGTAGGCAATTCATTAATAAGCACAAATCGAATGCTTAATGCTTGTAAATGGAAATAAATATGCTGCCACTTTATAATCACATTTGCCTTCTGATAAATACAAAGAGTAAAAAATTCAATGTCGAAATGGACAAATGATTATTTACTTTTTCTTATAGACAAAAATGCAGCCCTTTACCTATGCACATATATGGATTTTGTCTTTATTCTAAAAGTGCCACATTGATTTATAAAACAACACTTGTTTTCTTTGATGGGGAAACTGAGGCGGAGTAAGCAGTTTTTGAAAGACAATTTTCACTTCTGAATACATCCATCCATTTTATAATTCTTCTTTCAGTATCCGGTAGTTACAATTATTCAGAAATTCCCAGACAACACCGTGGCACATACTCAGGCATCATAACTAGCAGTCATTCAAAGTAGACTCAGACAGAACTGGAATCCTCACAAGATCAGCTGAGTAAAAACATTCTGGGTTTACTGAGCAAGCAGAAGGGGCCATCACCTCCCTCTCCCTCCCCGGCCCAGGCCTAAAAGAACACAGAATAGACGACTATGCCAAATTTTCAAGTGCATGAGACTAGTAAAGGGAGTTATGGGTAGTAGAATCCATTACATAAAACAATTCTCCTTCTAAATCTTTGTTGGGTGGAATATTTGCTTTGTTCCCTTTAACATACAAGAGATATAAAGGAGCAGCAACGTAGTGATGTCAGCAGTAACCTAAAGCTAGTTATTTTAAAATACCTTAAAAAGAAAAATGGAGTTTTCTTGAAAAGTGATCTTTGATACCTATGCAACTTACTACACTGAAGGGGAATTTCTTTTTGAAAAGTAAAACAGTAAACCTAGATGGCAGTATCTGTTATAAACAAGAGTGGAATAACTTTCCTAAGAAAACAAATTAATATTTGTATCATCAAATAAGCATTTCTTAAATGCGCATCTTTATTAGCTGGAATTAATCATCAAAAGGCTGACCTTCAAATTACTTTACAAATAACAAACTACTTGCATATTTCATGTTACACAGACATAGAAATGATTGTTACAGCTGCCAAATGGCCATGGTCCAGATATTTGGGAACAAACTAAAATACTAAAAAGTTTTTCAGGGCAGGTTCTGTTCTGACAGCCTCTCTAACAGGGTCTTCTTGCCAGAAGCAGCTTGGCAAAGACACGATTTTTGAAGCCTATTTATTGGGGGTGGCTACCCACCTAAACAGATGAAATCTTTGTGTAACTGTAATCTGTCTCGTTTCTTTCATTCTCTTTTAATGTGAGATTTAAAATTAAATTTTAATCATATACTAACTTGTAAAGATTACATATGGGAATTGAGGTGTTCAGAAACTTCACAGGAAGGTTTTGACATATCAAGGAACTTGAAAACTGTCAGACCCATACAATCATTGCAGTGTTTGTCTCCTACTTGAGTAAGACTTCAATACCCACCAAAAGTTTGATCTCACTTCAAATTGATTAAAAAAGAATTCTGCATTTATTAAATACCTATGTTGAAGGCCATTAAAACTCTCGTCATTAATCTTCTTTCTAAGCATGCCTAGCCTTTGTAGCTATCCTTCAATATTTCAAGTAATTTCGAACAGGGTTAAAATCTGGGGTTTTCCATTAAGATGTGTATCTTTGATTTTTAGCACTATTTTTTTAAAAAAACCCTAGAATTAAAAAGATTTATGGCAAAAACCTCTTAGGAGTCTTCAAAACACATTTGGGTAATTCAGCTCAATACAGTTCCAATTAGTGCTAATCACTGCCATGCCCTAATTATTTAAAATTAAATAAATTGAACTTACACGTGCAAACATTTTGCAATTCACCCCACATCCACTTCTCTTTTCAAGTTAACTCGTAAGATCAGACAACTTGTTTTAATAGATTATTATCATTGGACTAGGTCCAAAAAACATTCCTCTACTGGGAATTCTGTCTGCTTTAAGAGTTGTGGTTTAGTGGACGCTCTCTGGCTCAAGTGTCAGTCAATTTTTGACAGGCTCCTGGCCCTTAGGACCCTGCTGGGAGACCAGCAAGAAGTGTTTTCCAGGTGCATGGCCGGCACTCAGGAAGTCTGAACGAAACAAAGGGGAAGCGGAAGGGATGGGTTAAAATACCTGACTAAAAGGCTCTGTCTTCTTGCTTCCTACTTAACACGCCTTTGTTCCCAGGCACTGGTCTTCTTTGCCCCTCAGGCTGTGCCCATATTAGACACCTTCAATATAACAATGAACACTGGCATCATTATAACTGCAGAAGACTCATACAACCCAGCTGTAGACAAGTCAACCATTAATAAAACCAAAAGATGAAAACTCTTAACACCATGCTATAAATTTTGATAACCAGAAAATAATGCAAATTATAGGATGCATTAGAATCTTCATTTAACTTCTATATTTCAGACAGTCCTTTTTAAGTCATATCAGGAAATTCCATTCTTGAATAGGTTCCCATAACAATTTTAAATTAAACACACTACAATTTTCAGAGTGAAGCTATTTATTAATAAATCCAAATTTGTTCTGTGTCTCCAATCAACGCACACATCTTGTTCCTTCAACAATCTAAACAAATGCAGGTCATCTAAATAATGCTAAAGCAAGTACAAATTAAGCTCCATTATATTTTTCCATGAGAGACCAGATATTACTAGGAAAGAGAGAATTGGGTATAACTACCTAATGAATTCAAATACCTGTTAAGTCATCTTATACCTCCCAGATGAGGTCTTGGAATCCAGTGAAGAGAACAGTGCCCAGAAAACAACATTCTATTCTGTCATTATACTTCACTATGAAATATATGCAACTCATTTATTAGCAGTAGGAACACTGATTGTGAGTTTTATTCAATATTTTACAGAATGTCTTTACATATATTATTCTCAAGTAGTTCTTTCTACAATCTTACAACGTTTGTAAACTTTGTGGATTAGTATTTCACAAAAGGGCAGGTAGAAATCAGAGAGGGGAAGTGCATTGCTCAGGCTCCCACAGCTAAAAAGGTAGAAAGACTAGAATTCCAAACCACATCCTTTGTAAATTAAGGGTACTCTGACCCTACCCCACCATAAACCACACAGTACCCACTTTGCAACCACTATCTCCAGTTCGTCACCAGACAGGTTCCTCACCTGCTCTCACCCTCTCCAACCTCAAGGTGACACCGGACCTAAAAAACCACTAACGTCTATAGGAAAAGCTCATAAAGCCACAAGTGGGTAAATGTTAGAGCTAGAGACCAGAAGCTAGTACTTGTAAAATCTCAGAACTTTAGAGAGCATTTCCTTAATGTTTATTTTGTAGTGAGAAAACTGGTGTTCATAGAGCTTAAATTTGTTCCCCAAGGACGCTGCACACTATTCAACACGGTGGGAATGGGAAATTTCATCTTCCTTCATGTTCCTGGCATGGTACTTTATCCCTTCATTTATATTTTTAATCATTACTATTCCCCAAGAATCTACAATAATTCTCTAAAACAAGAATCATTAGATTCACATGTCCTTGGCCTAGTATTCAAGCGGCCCAAAATTTGGCTCATCTTTACTATCTCTAGACTTCAAAATTCCCTAATAAAGGATATTTTTACTTGTTCAAAACTTCAAAATTCCCTCAGTGGTATTGGCTATCTTATTATTTTATATATAAACCAAATTTGCATCCGTCTGCCTAATGTTGCCACGATCTTAAATGTTCGCCCTCACTTCCAACTTAAATTCCAGTTTTCCCCCCAAGACTTGCCTGGTATCTCTAGACCATGTTCATCCCTGCATTACCAAAATTCTCCAGTCTTATTACTTGCACCAAAATGAAAAATATCATATATTGTAAAGGTCAAGCCTGAAGTTAAGGCCCAAAGTGACATTAGGCATTCATAATCTTAAATGATGATCACACTCTTACAGAAATGAGTCTCACCGCTCCCACATGAGTACTAGCTTCTAGTCAGTAGGAATGGTCTGCATTGCTCACTGAAGTATACTGTACGCAGCAACTAGACAGCACCTGGCACAGACCGGGCACGCAATGTTAGATGGATGAATGAGTACATGAATGGCCGAGCAAGTGACCGAATGGATGAACAAAAGAACAATGAGCACAAGACAGCAGTCTAGAAGGGGGCTATACGGCCAGTATAGGAAGGCAATTTTAGATACACCAAAATCACGCTACGATGATCACAGTCCGGGGTGATCTCTCTGGCCTTTGCACCTGTACGGCACAATATACAGAGCGGGTTCTTTACCTTGACATTTTTTGCATTCTATATGGGTAAGTGACACTGCAGCTCCTTATTTCTTTAACTTATATATTCTATGTCAGTGTCCAGAGTTTCTTTGACACTTTGACTTTTCCACCTGGGAGGCAGTGCATTACTTCCAGAGTCAGAACAATGGTACAGCATTTAAAGCCCCTATGTAAGCAAATACAGGCCTATCCCTTACTGTAGAAAAATTTAAAATGTATTTTAAATATATTTACACCATTAAATCAGGTCAAGTTCCTAGTACTCAGGGCTACTTACGTAACAGATTAGGAGAATACAGTATGTTAAGGAAGGAAAGAAAAAAAGGAGAGAAGAGATAGAATGAGGGAGAAAAGGAATCAGGAAGTCAAGACTTAATCATCTGACTTACAAGTTCACCTGAACAAGATGACAGTAATTAAATTACATAATACCTCTGGGCACCTTCAGCTCTAAATGAAGAGTCTGAAACAGCCAGTTCACGTCACTTTATGGTCTTTGGGGGTGATCTGAAGTGTTAAGAGGATTTGTACACAATACAATGCTAGACAAATGTGAGGAATTACGGATATGAGTGATAGCATGTTCTTGAAACAGCCATGTCAGTTCCTTCAAGCGGATGCTGTTGTGGGATCTGAGAAATTTCTATGTAATTGCATACTTCCTGGTGACTGGAAACTGCGGTCCCAGGGAGGAAGCTATTTTTATTCTCATTTCAAAATATCCCGGTTAAAAATATAGCTACTTCCCAGGTTTAGTGTAATAGTGAATTAACAAAATTTAATGATAAACAAATATAAAAATAAACTAATATCTTTGCAATATTATATAATAATATGAGTATTCCTATAATTCCTATCATAAACTTTGACTTCTAAAAAAATAAATAAAATATCAGGAACAACCAATTTTTATTGCACACATTTTAAAGTTAGCCAATATGTAGAGAAAGTGACCAACTTAAAATAGACACAAAAAAAATGGCTCACATTAATTGAGCACTTACTATGTGCTAGGCACTCAGACATTTTCATGTATTAACTTATTTAATATTCAAAAAAACCCTAGATCTGAGATGTAATACGCTAACAAAGAGATAACATCAGAATTCCCAGGTCATTTTGCTATTAAAACAGCAGGCATTACATTTCCTCATGCAACCAGCTACTTCTTCAAGAAAGGGAAGGAAATACTGCAAATCTTTAAAAAATCTGAAATAACTTTGCGAAAGACCCAATATAAATTGCACTCAAAAAGAACAATTAAGCAATATTTATTGGAGTATATTTACAAAGCATTCGGGATTTGAGATGTTGAGGTGATGAGTTTAGAAAAAAAGATAAATGTTAATTTCACATTGATTTTTGAAGGTTTAGTTATTTTGGATTTTTAAAATTCTGAGCCAATAATTCTGAAGGAGTTCAAATGCCCTAAGTGCTCCTCATTTGAACAGAATGAAACAGTCTATTTCTTTAAAGACAGAATGAGAGCTCTAAGACAGGCAGTGTAACACTGTCAAATTTTTGCTACTTTCCAACTGAACTATTCTATATCACAACCATCAATGAATGCATTTATCACCACCAAAAGACACACACATATTTTTTATTTATATATATACACACACACACATACACACACACACATATGCACACACATATACACATATATGATATATATATAATCACTGTCAAACCCAATCACTTCCTATCTACTCAGGCAGTAACACTGTAAGAAGCACACTATCACCCCACCACCAACAACCAAGAAAAAAAAGAGTATTAAACTGGTATAAGTTTTACTTCTCAATTTCTTTTCACTGACAGCTCTCCTTTGTGATAGAAGCGTTTGGCCTTTACATTAAAAGCAATAAATAAATAACCTTACTTTTCCAAGTAATTTGCCCCAAAAAAAAATTCAAGTAACATGAAAAGGAAGACTCCAAGTACCCTTACATTACCAGCTGAATTTCAACTGAAGATATATTTTTACAGCTGCTAAAAACTTCTAAAGCTGGTTATTCTTGGAAACCACCTTGTGCTCACTTGGGCTTCCTATAGGGGAGAACTGTGACTGAAGTTTATTTTGTATGATCCTTTTTGAATGAATCTGATGTCCAGAGAGCAGTCATAGTGGTAAGTTTGGACTTAAATTACCTTGAAACATTGTAGGGTGAAGGAGATCCCACCAACAAAAAGCAGGACTGGAGATTGCTCAGCGAGCTCACTAGTGCTCTGAAAACATCTACAGCAGGAAAAGAGAGTAAAGATCATGTGCTCTCAGGGTTACTCCAGGCAAAACACACCATCCAGGGTTACTCAACTGTAAAAAAGGAATATTAATATTCTTGACAGTATTAACTAAAAGTCCAGGTAAATATAAAACGAATGTGGAAGCACTGTGACATCTATGCAACTTGTATGAACTTGATGATTCATAGTACTTACTCTACATGTAGTGTCCTAAACATAATCTTTTTGTTTGGAGTGCCTGTATGACTTCATCCCCATGGATATATAAACTAAGTCACTAGACAGAGATAGCCTGTCAGCCAAATCTGAGGCCTGGCTGTGTTTTTACGTGAAGTTTTACTAGAACAGTATTCCACCCACTTGTTCCCAGGGAGCCCGCAGTTGTTGTCATGGAGCCCACCTGGCCCACAAAGCAGAAGACTTAACTCACAGGCCCTCCGAGATGGAAGGTAAAGTATATCGAGATTACTGCTTGGCACCTGATAATATTATTTCTTGTATTTTTTCTTTTTGTTTCTCTTTTCTTTCACGTTTTTTGTTTCTTATTTAATTTGCCTAAAGAGAATGGTGAATTCATTTTGGTATTTAAAGAAAGCACGCTATTTTTCTTGCACAGGGAAAAGGATCACAGTCAATTTCTAATTATATGCCTAAAATGACAGCATAGCTAATATAAAAACGACATAACTTCCTGCTTTGGTTTACATAATTATTTCACTAAGAATGAGAAAGTATGATTGACTTCTGAAAGAATCCATTTCAGATAATCAAATGTTAATAGTATTTAAGTTGAAAAGATCATGAAAAAGACAATTTCAAACCATCAGGATACAAAGATACACGGAGGCATCTTAACGTGAACAGAGTCTGAACGGTGAAAAGAGAACATACAGCCCACTTCAGGTGGCAGCAAATATGCGATCCTCACAAAAGTAATAATAATAAAAAAGTTATTTTAAGTACTTTGGGATCTAGTCTTTTGTTCCTTAGAGTAAACAAAAAACTTAGTATCTGTATTCTCAATCCATCTCTCCAATCAGATTATTTCAAAGACACAGAAAGAGAAGATTTCATAAAAAAAAAAAAAGATCAGCAACAAAATTATTTTTTAAAATACAATGATATAATTTGGTTCTTGAAGCATCCACAAAAACCTCCGTATCAGGAAAATGACCCTGCAGAGTTTAAATGACTTTTCCACAAAGACATAACAGGGCAGTGGCAGAAACAGTGTGAGAACCCAGGCCCCCACATTAAAACCACAGAATCTATGTCATTATGCAATACAGCCACACTTTTCACAGCATGTTTCCTTTATCTCAGAAATTACAATTTCCCTCAAATGTCCAACATTTTTCAGAGGCTTTTGTGTAATTAACCTAGAAAAAGGCTACCAGCTGCACACAAAGGTGTAGGTTCAAACAACCTTTCTATAAATCTGATGTAAATCAGCAAATTCTTAATGGCACATTAAATTTTTATAGAACCATTCTCCCACAATTAATTTTATGTTATTGCTCTTTTAAAATTGCTTAGAAGTGAATTTGCCTCTAGGACGCAAGCTGGGGTACATTTCAGCACAGCCACTTCTTTAAAGGTATAAAGAAATACTTCACATTCAGTCCATTCTTTAAATGTTTGCTGTGTCCAAAAATGTTTCAAAAGGTAACAGAATGGAAATTGGGATTAATTTAGATTTTTTATGAGCACCTTTACAATCTGATAAAAGTTCTTTCTGGTCAAAGCTAAAGACAAGTCAATTATATGTATTTAAGTACAAACTAATTACTTCTGCATGTGGAGCACATGTAACACAACACTGAGAGGCAAACATATGGGAAAGAATAAGGGGCACCCAGATTCCTATTTACGCTGTTACCACTGTTCCTCACTCAAGAATCACGGGCTACATGTACCAAACGCAGGGCCAAGAAAGCTTTGAAATACTGATGTCAGATTCTTAACTCCAGAAAGCCTCATTGATATAAGGCCCACAATTTAACATAGTTTTGAAAACCAAAATAAGAGTACAAATATTTTTATTCAAACCTCACTTCAAAGAAGCTATCCTGATTACCCAAAATCCATTACCAATGTGTTACAAATAAATAAGACAGGCGAGCATATGCAAAACACCCATGAAAACATTCCCAGTTCTCAGTATGACTTGAACCAGGTTTGCTGACCCACGTGGTTTGAGACAAAAACTTTTCTCTAAAAATCGTGTTAAACCAGAAGTACAGCAAACCAATCATTTCCACCATCCTTAATTTAAATTATGGAATTAAGATGACAGTGATGGCTGCAAAATATCAGTGAATATACACTCGAAAACAATAAAACTGTACACTTCAAATGGGTCAATTTTACATGTGAATTACATCTGATTAAAACTGTTAAAAAATAAACCAGCATGGGGGAGATGGAAGACGGCGACAGAGTAGGAGGGAGCGGATTCCACTTCCCCCTGCACCACAGGAGGAAAAACTGGCTAATCCACGGAGGAACAGAGCAGACAGACAGCAGTACCCCAGCGTATTTGAAAATAAGAGTCCAAAAACTGTAGCGGACACTGAAAAACCAGAAACCAGATGGTAAGAAGGATATCTCAACACAGTAAGATCCCGGGGACCAGGTCGGGGACTGGGGTCCAGTTGCGGCCCAGGCCCGGCGCCCAGAGCGGGCACTCGGTCTACCACAGACTGCTTGAAAGTGGAGGGCCTGCTGTAATCCTTGGGAGAGAGCTGGGTCACCTGCTCCCTCCCTCCCTGACAGACCAGGGTTTGAGCAACACCAGCAGAGGCCTGGTCATGGAGAGGGGAATAAGGACGAAGAGGCAAGGCATGGGGCCATGATTAACCACGGAGTCTGTGATCACCAGCTCGGGAGAGCTGAGAGACAGGTAGTGACAGGCACTGACCCCGATAGTCACTGGTCTGGCTGGAGAATTGGGCTACACGGGGCAGCAGGCTTGAGTAGGAGGAATTTGTCAAACAGAGGGGCTGGGTAATCTGCTGTGACAGCCCCACAGCTAACTCCAAACCCAGCTGGGCAGAGACCCCAGGGTTAAACAGAAGGCACTGTGACACCCTCCCTGTAGCACTGGGAAGGGTTTGGGACCAAACCCACTGGACGGAGGCAGCCTAGCCCAGTGGGTGCCCCTGCACCCAGGCTTCTAACGATAACCACCAGGGAAAAGCACTCTGAAGAAAACAAGGACTACCACATCTAAGATATTGGGGAAAGGAGTCAGACTAGCTCTTGGGACACTGCTTGCAAGACAGGCTGAGTAAACATCTGGAAGGGAGAAACACCACACCAATCACTCCCCAGCCTCCTGCAGCCAGCAAGACCAGAAAAACTGGTTTGGCCAGTTTGAATCCAACAAGAGGTGTTTTGTTTTTTTTAATGCTATTTTTTTAAGTAAGCTTTTATTTTTGTATCATTATTTTCAAATTTTTCATTACTGTTTAAACTTTAATTGCTTTTCCTCTCTTTCCTTCTTTCTTGATTTAGTGCTTCACCTTTTCTTTCCAATTTGATCTCTTCTTTCTCCCCTCTCCTGCCTTTTTTTTTTAAATACCCACAAGTGAGAAAAAAACTTGGAACTGTTAAAGGACCTGAAGGGGACTCAAAGAGGGGGCAACCCAACAGCTGAGACAGTGAGACAAATTTCACACGACTATTGCAGGGAAACTGCAAGTTGCTGCATATTTGTATTATTATTTTCTCTTTTTTTCATTATTCCTAAATCTTTTATCTCAGTAGTATTTTTGTATTCCCCTTCATTCTGTATAGTCTTCTTTGCTTAGCAGGTTATATTGTACCATTTGACAGGTTTCCCCTATTCTCTCTTCTACATTGTATTGCTAATTTACTGTCCTTCACGTGAATTGTGTTCCATCAGCACACTACTCAAAGTCCTATACCCCCTGATCATGTTATTCAGATCCCATAGATTCTGGCATATGAGTGTTACTCTCACATTATTGTACATAATTGCTGTTCCACACAATTGTAAATATTTTATATTTTATAGCACCCTTCCCGGATTTCAGCCCATGTCACTATCTCCTGAACTCTATTATTGTGGAGGTTAACACGATTCTCTCTCACACTACACCTATGTACAATCCTGTACTCTAACCTTACCCCAGAATCTGACCTCCCACAACTTCACTGCTTTCTAGATCGAACTCACAAACCTTCCCTCCCCAACAAGAGTCTTATCTTCTTCCCATCCTTTCTTAAAAGTGGCCAGTTGGGTTGAAGATCACAATTAACACTATACATAGACAAAAGATCTCCTATCTCTTATACACTGGCTGCTACTGTAAATATCATAGAATACTCTCCTGCTGTCTTAAACCATTTTGCCTCTCCCTCCAACTGAGCACAAAAAAGAGTAGGTGGAAGCAGTGAACACCAGGATACCTGAAGGAGACTGCACCACTGAATCTCACAGGCATTCTACCACAACAGTTCACACCATAAACCCTGGGAGCCAGAACAAATCCATTTAAGAAGCCGAAGCTAACAAGAACAGTTTCACAAACAATGAGAAGAAAAGAAACAATCCCCAAATAAAAGGAAAGGAGGAAGCCTCAGAAAGAATGCTAAATGAAATGGAGGCAAGTCAGCTATCAGATATTGAATTCAAAGAACTGGTTATCAGGAAGTTCCATGAGATCACAATAAACTACCAGAAACTATAGGAGAACCACAAGGAACTCACCGGAAACTATATCAACATGAAAAAGGAAATAGAAAACAAAAAACAGGGCCAAGAGGAAATGAAGAACACAACTGCTGAATTGAAAAACACAGTGGAAGGAATCAAAAGCAGGATGGATGAAGCAGAAGATCGGATCAGCGAGCAGGAGGACAAAGTAGAAAAAAACACCCAGAAGGAGCAAGAAAAGGAAAAAAGACTCAGAAAGAAAGAAGAGGGATTAAGAGAAATGCAAGACAGTATGAAACATAATAATATCCATATAATAGGGATACCAGAAGGAGAAGAAGAAGAAGAGCAAGGAATAGAAAATCTATTTGAAAAGTGATGATGGAAAACATCCCTAATTTGACAAGAGAAAAAGTCACACAAATCCAGGAAAAACAGAGAGTCCCAATCAAGAGGAAGCCAAAGAGACCCACTTCAAGACACATCATAATTAAAATGGCAAAATTCCAAGGCAAAGAGAGAATATTAAAGGCAGCAAGGGAGAAGAAGGAAGCAGCATACAACGGAGCCCCAATAAGGTTAGCTGCTGACTTCTCACTGGAAACACTCCAAGCCAGAAGAGAATGGCAAGAAATATTCCAAGTAATGAGAACCAGAGGCCTGCAATCAAGGCAACTTTACCAAGTGAGGCCCTCAATCAAGATAGAAGGCCACATAAAGAGCTTCCAAGACAAAAGAAATCTAAAAGAATACTCATCCACCAATCTAGCGCTGCAAGAGATGCTAAAGGGACTGCTCTAAGGAAAGGAAGGAAAAGAGAGAGACAGAGAGGAATATAGATACAAAAATGACAATGAACAAGTACCTATCCATAATAACCTTAAATGTAAATGGATTAAATGCTCCAATCAAAAGACACAGAATAGCTGAATGGATGAGAAAGCATGACCCACACATATGCTGCCTACAAGAGACCCACCTGAGGACAAAAGACATACGCAGACTGAAAGTGAAGGGCTGAAAACAAATTTTCCAAGCAAATGGATAGGGAAAAAAAGCCGGGGTAGCAATACTCATATCAGACAAAATAGACTTCAAATAAAGAGCCATAAAGAGAGACCCAGAAGGTCACTACATAATACTCAAGGGAAAACTCCACCAAGAAGACATAAACATTATAAATATATATGCACCCAACATAGGAGCACCCATATACATAAAGAAAACCTTAGAAGACTTCAAGAAAAACACTGACAGCAACACAATTATAGTAGGGCATTTTAATACCCCACTGTCAAAAATGGACAGATCTTCCAAACAAAATATCAACAAAGATGTTGAGTCATTGAATAGTGCCCTAGATGAAATGGACTTAACTGATATATATAGAGCCCTTTAACCCAAAGAAGCTAAATACACATTCTTTTCAAATGCACATGGAACATTTTCAAAGATAGACCACATGATAGGACACAAAACAAGACTCAACAAATTCAAGAAAACTGAAATCATACCAAGCATTTTCTCTGACCACAAGGAACTGAAACCAGAAATCAGCCCCAAGGGAAAAAACCCAAAACACTCAAAATCATGGAGATTGAATAGGATGCTATTAAACAATGAATGGGTCAAGAATGAAATCAAGGAAGAAGTCAAAAAGTTTCTAGAAACAAATGAAAATGAACTCACAACAACCCAAAACTTATGGGACACAGCAAAGCCAGTCCTGAGAGGGAAGTTCACAGCCATACAGGCCTACCTGAAAAAGATAGAAACATTTCAAACAAACAACCTAACCCTATACCTACAAGAACTCGAGGAACAACAACAAAGACAGCCCAGAGCTAGTAGAAGAAAGGAAATAACCAGTATCAGAGCAGAATTAAATGACATAGAGATGAAAAGCACAATTCTAAGGATCAGTGAATCCAGGAGTTGGTACTTTGAAGAGATAAACAAAATCGACAAGCCTTTAAGCAGGCTCATCAAGAAAAAAAGAGAGAGGACCCAAATAAACACAATCAGAAAT
>PVKM010012588.1:0-16402 GCA_004027735.1 Carollia perspicillata | reverse complement strand
AAGACTCCCAAACTCCTTCTATGAAGCCAGCATCAGCCTAATCCCAAAACCAGATAAAGACACAACAAAGAAAGAAAACTTCAGGCCCATCACTGATGAACATCGACCCTAAAATCCTCAACAAAATATTGGCAAACCTCATCCAGCAATACATTAAAAAGATCATACACCTTGACCAAGTGGGATTCATCCCAGGGATGCAAGGATGGTTCAATATTCGCAAATCAGTAAATGTAATACATCACATAAACAAAAGCAAAGACAAAAATCACATGATCATACCAATAGATGCGGAAAAAGCATTTGACAAGGTACAGCACCCATTTATGATAAAAACACTGAGTAAAGTGGGAATAGAGGGAGCATTCCTCAACATAATAAAGGCCATATATGAGAGACCTACAGCCAACATCATACTCAATGGACAAAAACTAAAATCTATTCCGCTAAGATCAAGAACAATACAAGGTTGTCTACTTTCACCACTTCTATTCAATATAGTATTGAAAGTTCTAGCCACAGCAATCAGACAAGAAAAGGAAATAAAAGGCATCCAAATCGGAAAGGGGAAAACAAAACTGTCACTGTTTGCAGACGATATGATAGTGTACATGGAAAATCCTATAGACTCCACCCAAAAACTGCTCAACCTAATAAATGAATTTGGCAAAACAGTGGGATACAAAGTCAATATCCAGAAATCAAAGGCATTTTTGTATACTGACAATGAAAAGGCAGAAGCAGAAATCAAGCAAAAAATCCCATTTGATATAGCAAAAAGAAAAATAAAATACCTAGGAATAAATCTAATCAAGGAGATAAAAGACCTGTATGCAGAAAACTACACAACACTGAAGAATGAAATCAAGGAAGACACAAACAAATGGAAACATATACCGTGTTCATGGATTGGAAGAATTAACATCATCAAAATATCCATATTACCCAAAGCAATATACAAATTCAATGTAATACCTATTAAAGTACCAATGGTACTTCACAGACATAGAGCAAATACTTCAAAAGTTTATATGGAACCATGAATGACCCCGAACAGCAGCTGCAATTTTGAGAAAGAAAAACAATGTAGGAGGGATCACAATACCTGATACCAAACTGTATTACAAGGCACTGTAATCAAAACAGTCTGGTACTGGCATAAAAACAGGCACATAGACCAATGGAACAGAACAGAGAGCCCAGAAATAAACCCAAGTCACTACAGTCAGTTAATATTCGACAAAGGGGGCAAACACCATAAAATGGAGTAAAAATAGTCTCTTTAACAAATGGTGTTGGGAGAACTGGAAGCTACATGCAAAAAAATGAAATTTGAGCACCAACTTACACCATTCACAAAAATAAATTCAAGATGGATAAAAGACTTAAATATAAGCGGTGACACCATTAAAATCCTAGAAGAGAACATAGGCAGGGAAATCTCAGATATCTCATGCAGCAACATTTTTACTTATATGTCCCCCAGAGCAAGGGACATAAAGGAAGGAATAAACAAATGGGATCTCATCAAAATAAAAAGCTTCTGCACAGCAAAAGAAAACGGCATTAAAATAAAAAGAGAACCAACTATATGGGAAAACATATTTGGCAATGATACCTCAGACAAGGGTTTAATCTCCAAAATATACAAAGAACTTACACGACTCCACTCCAAGAAGACAAGCAACCTAATTAAAAAATGGGCAAAGGACTTGGACAGACATTTCTCCAAGGAGGACATACAGAGGATTCACATACACATGAAAAGATGCTCAATAGTGCTAGCCATCAGAGAAATGCAAATTAAAACCACAATGAGATACCACTTTACACTGGTCAGAATGGCCATTATAAACAAAGCAACAAACAACAAGTGTTGGAGAGGTTGTGGAGAAAAGGGGACCCTAGTTCACTGTTGGTGGGATTGCAGACTGGTACAGTCACTGTGGAAAACAGTATGGAATTTTCTCAGGAAACTAAAAATGGAACTGCCTTTTGATCCAACAATTCCACTGCTGGGATTATATCCCAAGAACCCTGAAACACCAATCCAAAAGAACCTATGTACCCCAATGTTCATAGCAGCACAATTTACAACAGCCAAGTGCTGGAAGCAACCTAGATGCCCATCAGTAAATGAATGGATCAGAAAACTATGGTACATATATACAATGGAATTCTATGCAGCAGAAAGAAAGAAGGAGCTCCTACCCTATGCAACAGCATGGATGGAACTGGAAAGCATTATGCTAAGTGAAATAAGTCAGGCGGTAAAAGACAAATACCATATGATCTCACCTTTAACAGGAACCTAAGGAAAAAAAACAAACAAGCAATCAAAATATAACCAAAGACATTGACATAGAAAACAGGCTGACAGTAACCAGAGGGGAGAGGGGAGGGAATTTCAGGGGGAAAAGGGAAGGGATCACAGAAAAAAGTATAAAGGACACATGGACAAAAACTAAGGGGGGTGGAAATGGGAGGGAGGTGGGGAGCACTGGGTGGGTGGACTGGGATGGGAGTAAAAGACAGAAAACTGTACTGGAATAACAATTAAAATAAAAAGAATCTAAATGTATTAAAAAAAAAGACTTAAAAAATAAACACAAATGCCTGACCATGTTAGGGGGTGTTACATAATACAGAGCTTATGCACCTATATTATGCATAACCTTTGAATAATTTTTTAAAACTCATAATTATATCTGGCTGCAAGTTTGGGGTATGAACCAGTGAATTTCTAGCCCTTTTTGATATAAATAGAGGAAAGCTCAGATTCCAGAACAGTCTTTATAATTTACATGCTGTTTAGGATCCACTAAGACACATAGATACTCCTTGGCATCACAACATTGCTATATATTCTGAGTCATTTTATATTTTTAATGAAATTTTCAGGAAAAGGAGTTTTTGTCTGAATTATAACATATGTAGCACAGTCTCATCCTTCCCCTTATAAAGCCATTAGGAATGTATCGCCTGTCAAGGACACATAAATAAGTTAATATGTTTGATTAGCAATGATGCAGCAAATACAAGTATGAAATTCAGAGCCGAACCAAATGCTTCTATGTGAACTGACTCTAGAATTCTTTTTTGCATAATTTTGAGAAACATTATGAGTTTCAGAGGACACAGAAGTCAAAATCAGCTTAAGAAGATTTAACCCCGTCCAGCCTCAAAGAATACATCTGCAATGAATCTCTTTTAAGTCTCTTCAGTGTATGGCAAGGTCACGGTGGGCATGGTATGCCCTTGCAGACCAATGCGATGTTGACAGTCTTGGAATGCCGAGATTTCAATGCCTGCTCCCCATCTAGGACAGGGGATGCAGAAAAGAAAGGGTTTCCAGGCCACGGTCTCAAGGAGATTTCTAAACCAACTACACATGGGTGTCAGTGCTTGCTACTCATCCAATACTTTAAACAATCAGGCCACTTTATCCTGGAAGGAACACAATTGAAATAATGATCTGCACTAGAAATAATCACTGAATTTAGAGTTAACATTGCCTTTGAAATCTAGTCTTACTACATGTTGACTGATTCAGGGGACTTCACCCAACCTGTTGTAAAATGGGGTGCAATGCAAATGACCCCACATGGTAATTGTGACAGTTAAGTTAGAAAATAACTGTATTCCAAAAGAGTACAAACTTTATTTTTTTCATTACTTTATCCTCAACATCCAGAAAAATGTCTCATATCTAGAAAATACTCAGTATCTATTTATCAAAAAATGAAAAACTAAGAAAACATCTAGTACATTTCTCATCCCATGACAGAGACATTGGGAGCAAGGAACAGAAGTCAACTCTGAAACTAAATGAAACGTGCGAACAAAAAGTGGTTTAAAATAAAATAAATAAACAAGCCAAATGAAAAACCCTGGGCGAGAGGAGCTATTTAGAGGCCTGGGCATTCTGGCCCCGTCTCCCTCATTCATGATGAGGCTAAATTAAGCTGGTAGACACTGTGCATCTCCAGAACTTTATAGGAAATTCTCTTCCCACTTAGTGCACTGTGACATAATTATTGGATACATGTCCTGTACTTTCGTACTTCCTAAGGCTGGGAAAGTATATTATCCATCTTTGTATTTTTAGCACCCGTAAAACTAGCTGTTGCCTACCAGAGTGCAGATTATTTGTATGCAAAGCTATTTCAGGTAAATGTCATTGGTCCCAAGGCCAGGTAATATGAGAGAATGGTGGTTTTCTTTCCCTAACACTATTTGGATCTTCCACCTTTAGCTAAACTTGTGGATAAACAGTATAATGGAAAGACCGTGCGTAAGCTTAAGAGTCAGACAGTTGGAATGAGATGCCTTCTCCTGTACTGTCTGTGAATCCTTGAGCATATTATTTCACTCCGTAAGCCTCAGTTTCAATATCTATAAATGAGATTAATAATCCTTACTCTCAGAGAATGAAACAAAATAATGTACAGAAGACACTTTGCTAGCACACAGGAACTCTTGATAAATGGTTATTGCTATCATCATTACCACCAGCATTGTATATATGCAAATGAAGGCTAATGAATTCAAATGGGTTATTTCTCTTCCCCTTTGAACAATAAGCAAGTCAGCATAGACCTCGAGAAGATTATACTGCCAAGTGCAAGAGAATCAGAGTACAAATTATCCTGTCCAAGCACCAGAGACTTTCGGCTCAGCCCTTTTCTCACTGAGCCGGCCCATTTTTCAGCTGGCACCTCTACATTTTTTCATTTCTTGCTATTTTATGGCCAAAATACATTCATTTGGGGGGCCATCCTCACTTTTGACATTAGGACTGGAATATTCACCCAACAATGAGAAACCAGTCATGTTGTAATCAAAAGAAACTTGAAGTAAGACACTAAGTGGTGGCATTTTTAACAATCCGCCCACATTCCTGGAGTTAAGAGTAACAGGGCGAGAGACTACACACCCAGCTGATGTGTCTACTGCTAATGCCTAAAATCCGCCTCGCTCCCAAGTCTGGTGGCTTGTTGAATCAGAAGAGGGTGGAGAAGTAAAGCTGCTCCACTATTTATTAATTCTCCACTTTTAGGCCAATCTCAGGCTCAGCAGCGTTAAAGAGGGGAATCTATTTCGAACACTCATACATTGTCAGGAAAGGAAAGAAACCAAACTAGGAAGAAAAAAACACAGAGATTTCAGTTCCTGTGTGAAGCTCCTGGCAGCTCCAAAAATAAGTATTCCATTTGAGTGTGAGCTTAAATCAAGCTGGAGTCCTAGGATAGCAAAAAGCAAGTTCTTCAGCCCATAACTGCCCATCATGGTGGGGAGCAAGGGGAGATTAAGAAAAGGGGGACCCAAAAGAAGAGAAACAACAACAAAACAAAACTAACAATTCAATTTCAAAAAGTATCCTGCAATTATTAATGTAACAATAGAGAACCTAGAAATAAGAAGGTCAGAACTTAATTAATGATGAACTTGAGAGATGAGTACATGCAGGTCAATTACTAGTCTTTCATCTTAACTGGCAGATAAAAATTATTTCCATAGTAACAAAGGTTTTTACAAATTAAAGAAGGGAAGCAATGGGTGCAGTGATAAAAGCATCAGACCTGGAGACGGAGACTCTAGTCTCCACTAAACCAGTGCCTGCACTTTCTGTGGGCCTCACGTTCTGCTAAATGAGAGGAGGTAGCATGGAGATACTTTCTAATATCCTTTTCCAGCTGCAAAAGTTTCTTTCTGTGAAAATTTTATGTTGGATAATATCATGTAAGAGTGTCAGATTCTCAGTGTTCATCAGTGGGTTTCTGACCTAGCTATCCATTAAAATAAGAGAAATTTCTCCTGCTACCTCTCCACCAACTCTCTCTCAAAGCCTGAAGAACAAACTAAAAGCAAGCAGACCGAAAGCTTATAATTTGGTGCTACAATCTCTAGTTTAACCTACTTTCTTCATGACAGGCTATGTAACGGGGTTCAGAGGATAGTCCCCATAAACCTGGCTTGGGCTATGGAAGAGTGGAGCAACTGAGAGAGTTTGCATATCTATGGCAACCCGAGAGCTTAATAATTATTTTGAAAAGCTATAGCAGCCCCTTGAGGCAAGGGAGGTGGTCCTGACTCCTTGAACGTATCCTGGTTTGTGATGCCTGGGAGTGTACAGTGAATGCAAGAGGAAGGAAGGCAGTTTGCCCTGTGTCAATGGGCCACGCCTGCCCTGCATCACCAGGCCACACCTGCCCTGACTGGGGATGGCAGCCAAATAAATGTAAACTGTGCAGAGGACTGGCAGACGTAACCCACTGAGACGTGAGGAGCCGGAAATAGGGTCACGCAGGAAGCTGTGGGCCAGGATTTAAAACTAGGTGTGGCAGCCATTCACTCTCTTGGCCATGCAGGGAGTGGTAGTGAGGCAGGAGGCAGGCTGCCTGTGTAAAAGATTTCTGCCACGTGGTTTGGAAGGGAGAAGTAAGCAAGCAGCGATGTAGTTTATAGCAAGGGAGGAGGCCATGCGGCCTGCACTAATACGAGAGGAGATGCTGCTGCTGAGATGGTGCCTGCTCTGGCTCACTCAGGAGCTGCACAGGACTTCCTTGCCACAGCCTGACCTGCTGCACCTGGACTTCACCTGGACTTTTAAGACTGTTCCTTTTCTGAGTTCCACCATGATCCAGGGTCACACGGCACATGCTTTTTTGGACTCCTACACAGAGGCCGATGACCACAGACCCCAGATCCTGAAGTAGGGAGATGCTGTGAGAGGATAGCAGCTCTGACCCAGGGTGGATGGAGAATTGTTTGCGCAGCAGGCTTACCATAGAACTTGGGGAATTACTGGGGATGTTTCTGGGTGGGGAGCACGGGAAGTGCTGGGTCTTGTGGGAAAGCGGGGCTCTGAACTGAGATGCTCTGAGCTCTCCCAAGGCTGGAATGTTTAAATAAAAACCTGTTTCTACCAGTATTAATGACTGGGTCATACGCCAAGGCGCCACGTGAACTGACCTCGCGGTGCTCTGTAACAAGACTAATGATCAACCAGATTTGGAATATTCCAAGGAAACTCATGATGAATCCTAAAATCTTTGTCACTCTCCCCCACACTCTGTGTATCACCTGTCAAAATTGTAAACACTAGATTTTCTGAAATCAAAACCAATTATACCTAGGGTTGTCTCAGCATGCCAAAGTTCAAATTAAAATTTCTATAAAAATAATTTGGTCTGAATGTGATTCTGATATCCAAAACATTTTATAAAATTATTGGTATATAAAAAACAGTAATGCTTTAAAAACAAGAGTTTTCCCCTGACTTATGTGACTTGGTTGAGCACTGTCTCACCGGTTTGATTCCTGGTCAGGGCACATGCCTGGGTTACAGTTTAGGTCGCAGGTTAGGGCTCTTATGGAAGACAACTGACTGATGTTTCTCTCTCACATGGATGTTTATCTCCCTTCCTTTCTCTCTCCCTTCCTCTCTCTCCAAAACAAACAAACAAACAAGATGTTTTTTAAAAAATTAAAATCAAAACAAGAATTTTGCCTTCTGTTCTGTCCCTAGGAGGTAGGGAAATAAAATCAACTAACCCACTGAACCACATCAACAACAACTAAAAAACCTCACTGTTCCCTTAAAAAGGTTTGCTATAACTGAGATTCTAGAATCAGCTGCAAAGTTACTACTTGTCAGGGAGGGGAAGAATAGGAGGAGGGACGAGATTAACACTCACCTTCAGGTGATAACAGTGCTGCTTCTTTCTCCAAAAAAATGAGACTTCAATGCAGCAAGCTACTGCAGCTTCTGAACTAATCTTCCTCACTATAAACTTGGCTAAAATGAAATCTATAGGAAACTGGGTGGTCAAGGGAGAACAGGAAAGCCAGTTTGCCCTCCGCTTTCAGATATATAAGCAACAGCACCATCCTGAGCCAAGGGGGAGAAAAACCAGGCTCTAAAAGTCTGAGATGATGGCAAGACATTGGCAAATGGAGAAAAAGTGAGGAATGACATAGATCTATACATACGCATTTGTACACACACATGCACGTATTTGTTTTCAATCGGTTAAATAAAAATAAATTATAAAATCATGTGTTTGTAAGAATTATTAATAGGATTTTTCTTCAACATTCTTTGAATTATCAGCACTGGTAAACCACCACAGTTAACAAAGACTCCATTGTTTGTTGATTGACATTTCACCCTGCATCCCATGAGAAAAGCCACAGCATGCTAAGCTGAGTGTTCTGTACAGTGACAAACAAAAGTTCACTACGACTGAAAAGCTGTGGAAATGCAGTAGAATGACGATGAGCGTGGTGGTATTGTTGCGGAAAAACAAGCTCTGACACGACGTGGGGTTATCGGAGTGAGGTCTTTATTAATGCATGCGGACCCAAAGGAGACAGCCTCCAAATTCTGGGCCCCGAGGAGGGGTCAGGTGAGTGGTTAAATACCTTTGTAACAAAGTGGGGAGAGGAGGGGTCACGTGGTATAAGCAGGGGGGTACACCAATGTGAAAGCCAAGGACACAGAGGTGGAGGACGGAGATGGTCCGGGGGCCCAGGACAAAGAAACAGCAGGGGATCATCCAGGGCCCGGGACAGAGAGTCAACTTGTCAGCAGGAGGTTAACTGGGGTCTAGGAGCTAACAGGGAGTTGTCTGGGGCCTGGAACAGAGAGCCAGCCTTATTTTCTATAACAGTATCTACTGTAGGAAAGGAGCTTGGCTGAACGCTGTACATATACCATATTCACACCTAACAACAGCCCTACAGGGCCAACATTATATGCCTACTTTACAAACCATGTAACTGATGCTCCATTTTACTGATGTGCCTAAGGTCACATACGTAGGTAATGATGGAGTCTCGATTTCGGTCTAGATATGCAGACTGTAGTCCTCTGGCCTTTCCACAAGAGTCTTACATGCAACTACACGTGAAATAATTAGTCAGACATCAAATGGTTATTTAAAATAAACAGCAGTTGATTTTACAGTATTAGATATATTTAACGTTTGATCTCACTGTCAGGAGATGTTAAGGAGAAATTAACTACACTGCACAGAACACATACACTAGCAAAATTTTGTCTGAATCTTCAAATTAGGATAAATTACACTTCTATGTAATTTGGACAATTTGGAGTTTTCCATTTCATACAAGTTATGAAAATACACTCATATCATTCATGTGTAACCTTGGTATAATGTGAATACGTTACAGAAGCTTGTATTCATGCCATCCGTTCCGATGGAACAAGTAACACACACACACAGGGAGAGAGGCCTCACTGTCTACACATTAAAAACTAAGATAATGCTAACAGGTGTAACAATGCAAAATTCATGAAATTAAAACATTAAGGTTTTCTCTTCTTTAGTTTTTAAATAGACAAAGTTTCATTATTTTTAAACACAATCGATACTGCGTATCATGAAGGACCCTAGTATTTGATATGCCGCTATTCACAGCAATATTTTAATGGGAATTCTAGATACATTTTTCCATTTCTTCAATTACTAAAAATGAAGTCATTTATCTGTGTTAAAATGTCCTTCATTTTTCTCCTACTGTTCCTGCTATTTTCTTTGAATCTTACTTTAATTATAAACAAAATGACAATCATATACCCAAATGTAGGCACTGCACATTCCCCTACCACAGCAAAGAAAAAGATTACAAACTTTTTGCATCTTATTTGACTTCTTGAAATCAAAGGAACAAATATGTGGAGAAAGGAAGTGTCATTTGGAATGGGAAAACTGCCTTCACTAAACAAGACCGTAATTACTGAAGAAAATATATTAAATTCTGAATTCATACTATTTTACTTGATGCAAGAGGTATAATCAGAGCAACAGAGCACCCAGGAGCCACCTGGGTGCCGCAGAGTCGGAAAGAGGAACCCGGAGAGCAAGGGCACCACGACCTTCCTCGCTCCGAATCGCCTAGATTTTGCCATTAGGACTGTTTGCCTCTTTGGATTTCTTATTAGCCTTTTCAAAGAAAGGAATTCTGTGACCACGAGGTATGAAACCTGATATTTAAAAGAAAAATAAAACATCATACCAGGCAACCTTATCATTGTATCGCACTTCATACGTACTTGAACTATCAATGAATTTGATTTAATACTCAGTTTTACTCTCCCACCTCCCACCCTATTTTGCCTTTTAAGGAATCCCTAATGCACTCACAGAATTTGACTTTCTATAGCTTAGATTTCATTCGAGAAATCAACACTAAATTAGCATTTTCATTGTTCCAGGCACTGAAGACAGGAATCTGACTTCCAGGCAATGACAATGGATTTCAAATTTGTGCAAACCACATCGTTTTCTGTGAAATTGACAGTGCCAGTTGAATATGAGTAACCTGATAATCATGAGATCCCCGGCAGTCAATTCGATTCCTCTGAGGCAGGTTATCGAAAATTGAGCCGAGTGATGTAATACACATCCCAGACTGTTACGAGAACAGCATAGATGATTTCAATGAGGCTCATTATTTATTCATCACCAAGTCCAATTTGAGTGTCATTTTCACTGACGGTATACTGAGTTAACTGGTTGAAATTCAGTGCCAATAGAGTATTTTATTTTGTACTGGAAAATAGGACCCTTTTCAAAAATTGTTGTCTTCCTGTATGAAAGAGTACAAAACAAAGAGGGATTTCATGGTTGTGGCCGTTCACGGTAACACTGGAGCATGGTTCAGCAATGCTGATGGAAGAGCAGGCACAGGAGAAAGCCCTTAAGGACTCCCTGTTTTTCTCATTAGGAATGTATAATAATATGCTAGATATTATGGAGTAAAAAGTAAAAGCATACTAGTCTCCAGAAAATAAATGAGTTTTTTTAATACTAAAGAACAAGATCAACATCGACAGGACAGACCTTCACTGAATGAGATATAACCTCCACTCCTGAGTCTGATTCTTAATCTCATCACCAAAGGGTCCCTCCCCTCAGCTTTAGAGGGACAGAGAAGAACGGCCTCCAAAGTGGCAAGATGGAGCTGGTGCATACATGCCCCGGCTTCTCCCATGGACCAGTTCAAGTCCAAGCCCATTTAAAACCCATGCACTGTCTCTCAACGTTACTGGGCTCACACGTATCTTAAAAGGCCCCTACACTGTTGTACACACTGGCTATCTCAGTGTGCCTTTAAAATCAGGCACTCTGAGTCTGCCAAAACGCCTACTAAGTGTGGTCTCCAGTAACTTCTATGAGTTTCCCTCTGTGCAATCCATACGCTCTACCCTCCACTTTTCCTCCCCTCTCCAAGTATAAATGCCTATATTCCAACTATCCTTCGGGGCCCTGCACAAATGTCTCTGCTCCAGAAGTCACTTCCTGGTCCCCTGGGCTGAAAGTGACCTCCCTCTAAACTGCCCTAGCACTTCCTTCCGGCTCGAATCTCAGTCCCATATTTCCATGCACTGTTTCAACTTCCTACTACTAAAACATCTTTAAGGGCAGAATTTTGCCAATTCATCACTGAATCCCCGTGTTGCCTAACACAGTGCCTTGCACAAAGATGAAATTTTTTTAAATGATAATCTGTGACTAGGTCGCTGTTCCAAGTACTGACGCTGTAATGCAAGCAAGCGTTGCAGAAGCTTGCGAGGCTACCCAGCTTCAAATTACTTGACTTGAATACAGAATCACGTTAAATCAGCTGAGCAAAGAAGCCAACCTGCAGGAATAAAATACCTCATTAATCTTTGACTTTTTCCATTGTAAAGTATTTTCGAACCTCAACTTTATTTGTGGTATTATCTGGTTAGCAGTGTTGGCTGCTGCTCAAAGTTTTAAAGGACTACAGGTCATGAATATTAAGTGCTAAAACAAATTTACTGGGAGGAAATCCAAATTCATTTGTAAGTGCATGACAAATAGCCCCAGTTTCAATATTGCTAGAAACTACTGTGATCGGAATAGGAGTATCTTGCTGTATCTGGATTCTCACAAAGTCACGTGTGAGGCAAATGAAGGGAAAGAAAATCAGAAGAAAGTGAGAACAGTACTTGAAGAGCAGCACAGATGTTGAGTGAAGAAAATCAGAAACAGTAAATATATCATATTACATTCAGTGCAATAGACATGAGGGTCAAATCTTGAGTAAAACCATAACCTACTCTAGAAAAAAGACAAAGCTTTAAATGATAACAGATTCTGCCAATGCCATCCACAGCAGGTAATCGAATTAAAAGGCCCATGTGGACTCAATGTGCAAATACCTGCAGGCTATGTGACCGGCTTCTTGGGCTATTTTATACACGGTGAGTCACACAAAACGGTCAGCTGTACAGAAGTACCAGGTTTAATCTCGTCAGTGTTCAAATAGTGACAAACCAAAAACCTTCAACAGAACATTAAAGCCCACCCTCGGAAACCATTCTCAAAATAAACCTCATAAAACTGTTTGGAAATCTGGGGTTGCTGGGTAGTCTGGGTCTGATCACTCCATCCTGATGTGAGAAACCCAAGATGAAGGTAAATTTCATTCACGGTACGTAACCTCCATCATTCATGCTCTGCCTAGCATTAAAATATAAAAGCATATTTATAACGAACAAAACAAACTAACAAACAAAATAAAAACAGACTCACAGATACAGAGAAAAGACTGAGAGCTGTCAGAGGGGAGGTGTGTCGCAGGGCTGGGTGAAAAAGGTGAAAAGGTTAAGAAAAAGAAACACAGACAACAGTATGGGGGTGAGCGGAGGTCGGAGAGTGTACGGGGGCATAGATGGTGACGGAAGGAGACTTGACTTGGGGTGGTGAACACACAACACAGTGCACAGACGACGTGTTGTGGAATTACACACCTGAAACCTATAACCTATATATATTAACCAATGTCACCCCAATAAATACCATGAAAAAGAAAAAAATAAGTAAATAAAAAAGCATATCTAGAGAAACTGCTAAAAGATCTAACTAAAAGGGCTTTATTTTTCCAAATTATCTTAGGCTATTATTAGAATTGCTACACTGACTTGCAGATTTCCTTTGATTTTTTTTTTAAATTTTCCACCTGTAACTGAATAAGTGATTATGAGGCTAATAAAGAAGAAAAAAGATGTTTCCACATTAAAACAGTTAACAGATGTTAAATAAGCATAGAAAATGGCCACTAGGCAAGCAATGACTGATTTGGATAAGTAAGAAAAATGTTGCTTTTACTGATTTTATTACCCATGTACCTCCTGGGGTCATGAGAGACTTGTAAAATATTTTGTGGGCAGATAAAAGTCTAGCATTTATTTGCAAGGCTAGTTTAAGTGTATTTCAAGGGTCCCCCTACCCTGGCCCTTACCTTTTGACCACATAAAACTAAACAAGAGAAAGTCATCAAAAGAAGGCAAAAACAATCATTTGGTGAGATTTGGTTAAGAAACTTATTTTTCAACATATTTCTGACATGCATTTCTTCCAAGCCCACCTGCCAGGCCTCACTGATGGGGAATGAAATTCCCATCATACGAAGGGTAGAGTACAGGATTTCACTTGGACATTTCAAGCACATACTTTCAAAAGGTAAATCTTAAAGAAGTATAAATTCAACATGTACTAGTACCTACTATGTGCCAGATGGTGTGCTAGATTCCAAGGACGATGTAGGAAACATTCTGAAGCTAAGAACTAGGAATATTTTTAAAATGTGTTTATGAAGTTATGAACACTAATTTCATTCATACACATTTCTGAAGATTACATATTTAGTATTGTTTTTACACATCTTCCTAACTGTTGACAACTATATCATTTCATGTCATGTTCAACCATATTATTTCATAAAGCATATGACTGTCAATAATCATTTAAGTTAAATGTTAATTTCTTAGCATATTCAGAACACTACCTAACAGACATAAACACTGAAAGTGTTTACTAAATACTAAGTAAAATATTTACAATATGCCAGGTACTTAGTGTTTTTCACACACTTCATCAAAGAAAAACATAACTTTCATACTGGCTTTGCAGAACTGCAAAACCTCATACATAATATGGACACGTACATCATCTGCATGAGTCTTAGAAGTAAAAACTGGCAGCCAAGAACTCTGGCTAAGGATTTTGTCAGGCTCAATAATAACCGCGTTAAGAGAAGTCATAGAAAAATCCAGATGTCTCTTTTGTCAGAATAATCTTAAACGTCTACTGAACCAAAACCTGTATTTTCTTACTGCAGTAATGGGGTGGAGTGGAATACTCCTCATAGGGCAGAACCTAATTCACCATAGCTCCTTCTGCCTGGCCCTGGAACACATGTGAGTTGGGGGCCAGGATCTGATAAGAGGCACAGAACCAAGATGGCCAACACTGTGAAGAAAGAAGCTGAGCGGGACTGCTATGATAAAAATACCACTGACGAAACTGAAAAAATGGGCAGTCTTACCCTGATGGGTCTAATAAACTCCAGCTTTAAGAGGACCTACATTTTTAGACTTAGAGTATTTAAATGGTTATCTAATTTGCTTAACAGAGTTACACATATGTACACTAGAGTTTTCTGTCTATGTATGTATTGTGCTTTAATGGGGCAGGAAAGTTTATTTCATCTGGCAAACCATGATAACTACGATACAGAGTTAATTGGTAAGGTATTTAAGATGACTATTCTTTTAAAGTTTAAGAGAACCTTCTAAAGTCTTTTAATCCACCTCCTTCAGTCTCTTCCAAATCGCCCCAGGCATAATAAATGTCTATACATTTTAAAGTCAAAATATGGAATTTTCTATAACTTCCTTATGTAATCTATGCCTGTGTTTACAAGCCCCATAGCCATGAGGTTCTAAATGAAAGATCGGGCTTCGATATGCATTCTTCAGCTTTCACATCACTGTATGTCTAAAGACAACTAGAAGCTTATATTTTGGCCTTCTTAAGATAAAGAATTACAATTCCTATCAACAGTCCTTCTTTCCATTCATCTAATACACATCAGGTCCTTTCCAAACACTGGTCACCCAGCCCACACTGAGCACCCCACAATTTCGTATACTCTTCACAACATCTCTAGGGAAAAACATTACTGTCTCCATTTCCAAATGCAAAAACAAGTCGTCGAACTAGCCCAAAGTTACTCAGCCAGTATGAGTTAATTCCATGTAACTTACTTTTCCAGTGTTCAGTCATCTGATTTCACATTTGTTTATTCATCTGCATATTTTCATGGTGTAGTAAAAAGAATGTGTCCTAGTCCTACCGATTCTATCATTTTCTAGATGACATTCATATCTCTGGTTTTCTATGCCTCAGGTGGAAATAAGGAGACTCGCATACATAATTTCTACAGTTCCTTACAAATCCATGAAATCTGTTACCCCAATGTCCTCACTAAGCTCACTGGCCTAAAACATAAGAATGAAGAGAAAAAAAAAGAGCTTAGCTGAGATAGCAGCTACCCTCTGAAGGGTTTTGCTGCACTGACGCCTGCAAATGGTGGTTGCCAGAGAGTCTGGGCAAATTTCCACATTGGAAACTTCTCAGGACATGGAGCCTCCAAAGAATTAAGTCCTTTCCCATAGCATGAGGGACTTCACTCTACTCCTAGGAGTTCCTTTGCAATTGATATTTCTCATTTTCTTAAGCAGCAATTATATGAGCAAAGTTACCATATAAAACACAACATGCCCAGTTAAATTTTAATTCCAGATAAACAAAGAATAACTTTCTATTATGAGTACGTTCATTATATTGTATGAGACATATTTGTAGTAAGGAGCTTTACCAGCAACTCTGCCCTTGAAAATATGCTTAGAGAACTGAAAATTTCCCAGAAGAGAACTTCAAAATTCCTAAAAGCAAGTTCTAAATTGACATACCAAAATAATTTCCTAATTCACAGATAGAATAACTGTGCGGAAACTCCATTTCTTTCATATGACCTTTCTCCTTTCTTTGCTTTTGATCGAAACTGGCCTCAACCAGCAGGCTGACTCACCAAACTCCCTCTCTCTTCCATGACCACCCCCTTCATCTATGTCCTCAGGACAATGATGTTCTGGTCAGCATCAAATAATCTCAGGAATAAAGCCTGAGGTCTGCTGCCCACAGAGACAGAGTTTCCCTCAAACCACACATGATATCTAGGCCTCAGTGGTACTTCAGCCCCAGGTCCAGCAAAGCAGGAAACAAGACCAAGTTATGCGGGGGGCTGACACTAACACCAGATACACTGGTCAGCCACCCCCTACCCCAGCACCAACCAGTCAATAGAGACCACGACCCTAATTCTCTTAGTCACCATGACTGATAATTTTTCCCTATGTACCCTATCCCCTGGAAGCCTTCCGGAAGCCAGCTCTTTGAGCTTTAGCTCACCTTTGTCTCCAGAGGTGGGCCACTTCCGAAAAATAAACCCTTCCTTTCTTTGCTGCAATCCCCTGTTGGTGTTTTACTGGGCTTTGATG
>PVKM010012587.1:0-31459 GCA_004027735.1 Carollia perspicillata | reverse complement strand
AGCAGAATGAGCTAGCGTGTCTCTTTAAAATGGGCCTCTCGGTGGCTGTGGGAATGTGTCCTTGAACCCCTACTGTCAGCCTGGACCACGTTTCTGGGCCTGCCTGCTGCGGGCTTGTGTGAAACAGATCCTTTTGGTGGCTCCTCCCAGAATTGTGGGTCTGAGGTCAGGACACAAGCTCTCTGATGCTCTGAGTGTCAGTTTGTTGTGTCTAGCAGAGCCTGGAACCCTTGGTCCCCGACAGGTTCTGTTACAGGGAACCCACTCCCAGAGTTTCTCAGAGTTCCAGTGCAAGTGAAGCAGTTGGGGAACACCCACTGTTTCCAGGCGCCGCATTTCTGAAAGTTTCCCAGATATGGGAAATCATTATTCTTGGAATTTGCCTTATGAAGCTTCCTCTGGGAAACAAGTGTCAGGTTAACTGTAATGGTCCTGGAGACGATGTCTAGCCCCACAATAAATATTTCTTGAATGAAAGCAAATGAAGTGTCATTACAAGAGACCCCCGGCCTGCGCCATTGAAGGACAGCCGCACAGAACGTCCCGGTGAGGAGAGCGCAGGGCGAGTCGGAAGGACAGAGCACAGGGATGTGTCAAGAAGAGACACTTGTTAAGAAAAGAAGCGAGTGACTCCAGGGAGGCATGGCCTTTGGGCACTGGCCTGGCTCTGGTCTTAGCAAAGAGAAATGAGTCTGCGTGTACTGTTACAGAAACAGTCATTTGTGAGGTGGCATCGATGCACACATCAGAGCCGAGCGAGTTTGGTGTTCCCAGGCCGGGGGCGGGGGCTGGGGCTGGGGCTGGGGCTGGGGCTGGGTGGGAACCCCGTGACTGTGTCCCTCTCCCTGCCCGCCGCCCCGGCACCGCCGCTGCTGTCAGTCCCCGGAGTGCGGGGGCTCTCCCCAGTGTTCTGGTCAGACGCAAATGTGATCTCCCCTGGTACAAAGTGCAATTACAATCTTATCTTCCCTTTTTTGTTTCTCTCAACAGAGGGAACTCGATGCCACCGCAACAGTATTGGCAAACCGGCAAGATGAAAGCGAGCAGTCCAGAAAGCGGCTCATCGAGCAGAGCCGAGAGTTCAAGAAGAACACTCCAGAGGTGAGGCAGTGTTTCGTCCAGGTCTCCTTGAAGGGGTCTCAGTGTCCTGGCACATATTCAGAAGATGTGGTGTAAGCATTTCATCTCTGTCAGACAGACAGCCTACCTCTTGCTTTCAGTCGCCCTCAGCCCCATACCAGCAGACTGCCTTCATGCTTCCATGTGGGCTGGGGGATGCGGGCACCGATAGGTTGTCTGAGCAAGTTAAAGTATGCGCTAATTCCAGATGCACACGCAGGTGTGTGGCCAGGTCAGCTCCTCCGGCCGTCCTGGCCTCTGGCCCCTGTGCTCCCGCCCATGCCCCCCTGAGTCCACGGAGGGTCACGGAGTATGAGGACATAGGGGCGGAGGGGGCGGTGGGCTGTCCCAGGATGCAGTGTGCCAATCCTTCTTGTAAATCAGACATTTAATCTGGTGAGGCCTTTAAAATTCCTGTGATTCCTGCAATATGCTTTAAAGGGCACTGGAAATGTGCTTTTCATGCGCTCCTATTTTTATTTTTTGTAAGTTTGTGTTTTGGAGCACAGTGTTTAGAGTAGTTGGGGCAGCATTTTCCTGGCCTGCTTTCTAGGTCCTTTTTACCCTTGGTCCCTACCAGAGGCTAACTAAGAAATAAAAAGAGTTTTACAGACAGTTGCACAGATGTGGGAATTGCTTTTCAGGGAGCTTCTGCCAGTTTGGCCCTCGATGGTTCTTGTGCTGTGGGCTCTTCCAGCCTCCTGCACCCCCCCACTCGGGGGCGAATGAGCTGCAGCTGCTCACGGCTTTGGCCCCGGCTCCCAGGCCTCCGGATTCTCCCGTGCAGGACAGAGGAACAGGCCTGGAAGAAAAGCTGCTTTCTGCAAGGGATGCCTCCAGCTTTTCTAATATACCTCACTTACAATAGACAGAAATCCTGAAAAATGATGTGTGCATTGGATTTTTAGAAGTGGACTCGTTTTAAGTGTTCCAGAGGAGCTTGCTATTTAGGGAAGAGCTACTGTGAATCATTTGGGGAAACTAGCTAACCCTCGTTTTCAGAATAAATATGTTGGGAGAGAACGTGATATTTCAAGGGAAAGAAAGAGGACTCTAGGGTCAGACCTACGTAAAGGTTTTAAATTTGAGACCTACCACTTACCCTCTTCACCCTGCTCTGCCCTTAAGCATGGATCCCCCGTATTTTATCCAACCAGAAATGCAGATCAGAGTAATTTGTGCCTGGGGGTTGTGCCCTTTGTGCAGTTTGTGAGGAGCTTGTGTCCTCCATGTGCCACCTTGTCCTGAGTAAAGACAAGAGTAAAGAAAGGAACCAAAAGCGGGACTTCCTGCTGTCGCTGTCCTCTCAGGCTGCGCCGGAGGCGGCCTTCCCAGAGGGCCTAGCAGTGGGCTTTCCGAGCCGTCGTCCCTGACTTTGTTCCCTGGCCCACCCACCACGTTTATCTCTTGAGCCACTCAGCAGTGCAGTAAGCAGCTGTCATCTGCTGTCCTGTGTTCTGACTGTCCCTCCTTTGGTGACTATGTGTCCAGGAGTGTTCCTAGAAAATCTGAGAAAGAAAGTTAAGGTCATCCTTCTGAGGGGCCAGACAGTAGAAAGTAAATCTAATCAGTCATATGACAAGCACTGTGGAGAGGACGAAGCAGAGAAGTGGATTCTTGGGTGCTCCTGGAGTCGCACACGCTGGTTAGCTGCTAGGGGCGTGTTCCCCCTCGGCCACTGAGGGCTGCCTGGGCTGGTAAACTGATTGGACCGAACTGGGCCCAGTCTTTCCACTGACGTCTAAACAGGCCTCGTTTTGCTGGAACTGGGGACCAGCTCTCATGGCTTGTGTTGAATCCCATGCCAGTTACTTGAAGAGACCCAGCCTTAAACTGCAATTTGTCTCCTAATCCCAATAAATAGAAGAGGCTTGGAAAGGAACAGCCTGGTTGGTAAATGCCATTTGGGGCACTTCTCAGGGCATATTTTCAAGCATTGTCTTGTGTGGACAAGGGTACCCAGAAACCCTCCTGGAAGGGGATGGAAGTTGTCATCCTGCTTGTTTCTGGCCTCTGCCAGTTTTGTTCAAGGCCGTACCCACTTGGGCTGTGTCCACTGCAGTGGGTCTTGCTCAAATCTCCAGCAAGTGTGGGAGGGTGACGCTGCTGGCAGCCTCCCCCGACTCCTCCCTTGCATTTTCCTATCCCAGGTCCATCCTAGAAATCTGTGTGGGCCCCTGCAGGACCCCTGAGGTGAGACCTGGTAGAGGAGACAGTCAGGTTCATTTACACCACCAACCACAACCTTCTCTTTGAAATTTTGAAGCCACCTAATGCCTTAGTGGAGGTGGGGGAGGGATAGCCCCAGCAGCCAGGGTCCTCTGGGCCCCCCAGAGGGGGCGGGAGTGTGTGGTGAGTGGCCCAGTGGTAAACGTGGGCGCTCCGGTGAGTATGGGGCTTGCAGTCCAGAGAGGATATTGGATCGTCACTTCATTTGGGGTTCCACTTCAGAGGATCCCGACTTTTCTTCGACATCAGCCACTTCTCCGACTCTGCTGCTGGACAGATTATTTAAAAAGGGGGGGAAACGAATTGTCGCTTCCTGTAGAGGGAACATTCTAGAAAAATGGACCTGTGAAAATGAAGTTTCCTTAGAACTTTGTTCTCAGGAGTAAAGAAGCACTTGGCCTGCTGGCAGAGAGGCGTCTCTTCCTATGGACCCGGACTAGGGCCCTCACGCGGCTGGCCCGGTGAGGACTGCCTTGCTCCAGGGGGAGCAACTGAGGCAGACCAGGGCCAGGGGTGCTCTTGCTCGTGTTGCGTCAGGTGTGCTCATTCTCAGCAAAAAAGCTGGCATTCCTCTTTGTTCTGAGAAAGAAGAAAATGTCCTCCCAGTGTCTGTTGAGTATCTGGCAAGTCTAATAAGCAGGATTAGTCACCGGGGCGAAGGCAGAGGTGAGTGAGGCTTCTCTCAACAGACAATTTGTGTTTTCCTAGGCTGGCCCTGCCCAAGGCATCTGGGAAACCTCAGGTACGGACAGACAGGTGGGCTCTGACGACGGGCGGTCTCCGGGATGGCCATTCCCTGGGACAAGCCCCAGGAGCACAGGGAGGCTGGCACCAGGGGGACTGGAGCCTTGAATATCTTTTGCTTAGATTTTTTTTTTAATTTCAGTTTTATGTCATTAGATTAGTACATACATAGTTGATATTGTTGCTTATGTCTTTTAACCTCAAAATTGTAGTTAGTTTGAAGGAGATTGTGATGACATTGCAAATACTCGTACAGTTTTATGCATTTCTTTGATTCAAACTAATGAGCTCCTTTCAAAGAAAAACATTTTTTAATTTTAATTTTGTGACTAGTCATTCATTTCCTTTTGAGTTAATAACTGACACTGGAATGTAGAAAACCGGGGGGGATTTCCAGGCTGTGTTGCTTTCCGTACTATGTCCGCAGGTGACTTACCTGCAGACCCTGTACAGCTGTTGCCTTTGGGCGAGTTACTCAGCGTCGTCCTCTGTGAGAGTGGGAGTCCGGCCCGTGTTTGTCACTAGTACTAACTTAGAATGTTTGCTGCGGAACACAGGAGCTGTAGCTTTCTGCTCCTCAAAGCTAGTTCAGGGAACTTTTTTTAAAAAACCAACAAATACAGGTAGTTTCAACCAAAGTGTTCCAAAAGTTGGCTTGTGATAAGTCTGTCATTTTACAAACACCTTTGAACACCTTCCGTGCGTCAGACGGTTTGGCCCCGAGGGTAGAATCCTGTCCTTGTTCTTACGAAGTTTCTTGTCTTCATACCATGCAAGTGGAACATTCTGTCACAGCGTGTTAAGCGCTAGGACGCTATAACTGGAATCTCCTGAATGCAGACTCCCCCCCAGAAACACTAGCATATCCGTGGTGTGAGGTTCCAAGCCACACGCACCTCAGGAACTCTTACTCTAGGTTCACAGGGCTGCTTTTAGGCCTTGGTTCTCAACTTTTGAAATATTGGTGAGTGTTAAGGACTTGCTCCCCTGAAAAACCGCACGTATTTGCATGTGGTTTCTCTTGAACTCTGAGACTCATGTGGACTCCTGGCTTAGAGGACAGCTCTGGGGAACACAGTGGCAGTTGTGGCCTGCCACTCTGGGCCCATCCTCTGTGTTTCCTCCTTCACCCTCCTCCTGGTTGCGCTTGGATGGGAGGGATGAAAGGTGGGGCAGGGCCGCGCGAGAGATCAGTGCCAACGCCCTTACCTCTGGGCAGAGGCCACCGTGCTCCCACCTCCAGGCTGGGCACTGAGGTGGGGGAACTGGGCCACCCACGTTGTGATGAGGGTCCTGCAGGCTGTCAGCAGACACAGGCACCTCTGCGTTGATGACATTTTTCTTCTGCCCGAGGCTGGTGAAGGGCGGGGCCAGGCAGGTGGCAGGGTTCCAGGGAGGGGGAGGCAATAGCTTTCTCGAGGCCTGGGGTGTTAGAACTCTGCCTTGTAGGCGAAAGCCCTTGCCTTCTGCTCTTCTGTCGCTTTGATCAGATCCAAGGCACAGGCAGGCCAGGATTATTACCTTTGATTCCCCAGATGGCATTTGTACTGATGGCATCTATATTGATAAAGCTGATGGCAGACTGGATCAGTGGGGACATGGAAGTATGCAGCTGCCATGGCCCAGAAACCCCCAGGGAACTGGGCCAACTCCTCACTTCTGGAAACTGAGTTATTTCCCATCAGGGGCCATGAAAGGGACAGCAGTGCTAGGGTTCGTGATTCTGCCTACCAGTTGCTTTCTACTTGCTCTTTCATTTGGTTAGTTTTTGTGTTTGCTCCTCAGACTGAAGTTTGACTCGAGGTTCTCACAGCTGCTGCTCAGCCGAGCTAAGACTCGATCTCAGGCAGTCTGGGCGCAGAGTCGATGCTCTTAACTCGCAGGCCGTGCTGCCTCCCCAGCGGGCCCAGAAGCGGGAGCGGTGCCCGCTCGCCAGCCTGTGCTCTTTCAATGAGATGCTTGACTGTCAGAAGAAAGGTCTTCAGTGCTGGACTTGCTTCCAGAAAGAGCACGGGGATGTTTTTGTTTGGTTACAATTTTTCTTTCCCAGTAAGGGCAGAACCACCCTTTATGGGGGGGATACGAGAGGAGGAGAGCCACAGACCCGAGACGCAGTGATTTTTGTCACAAAACCCCGCTCTGGGTTCGTTTTGTCCTGTCACTGTGTCCGACTCCTTCCTTCCCCGGAATGTGTCTTAGGCATCTCTCTCTCTGACTGTGCAAGGTTCCTCTGTGTTTCCTGTAGAAGGGACCACGACTCTGCTGTGAGATTTGAAACTGAGCTGCTGTTCCGGAGCTCTCATTGGTCATTTTTTCCCCTGATGTATTCTTGCCCAAACACGTCTTGCTCTGGAGTGTTAATCCTCATGACACCTCGTCTACCATGCTTACCTTCCGGATTTGTGTTTTCTGCATCTGTCCTGCCCAAACGCAGGTGGCTTCTTTCCATGTCACCATCTTTCACTTGTGCCATTATCAGCAGAACTCAGCCCCAACCCTGACCGTTTGGGGCCTGGCTCCATGGGGTCAGCGCTGGGGCTGACCACCCCTTCCTCACTCGCGGTTCCCACCAGGGCAGGTGGCCCTGGGCCTGACGCCAGCCACACCCCTCACAGCCCGCCTCCTGGAGCGGCATGCCTGACTCTGACAGGGAATGTTCTTTTTACTGCTGACATAACTGCCTGTTCCCTGGCGTTCATTTCCTGAGTGCCAGAATCTTAATTTGCCCTTTCTGTCTCAGGCTAGAGTGTTTTTCTGAGTTTTACATTCTTGGGAAACTGTTGTAAAAAATCAGGAGTCGCCTTGAGGTATGACTTGTAATGAAATCTCATGCCGTCATTGGAATGGGCCTGATGTATAGATTCCTTCAGACTCTGACAGGTGGGTGGGAGTGCAGGTGTCTTCCTTAGGAAGGCCACGGTCACCTTTTTCCTGATCGTGGTGGACTCTTTCTGAGAAAGATGAAATCATGTGCCCCACACTGTCTCCTTCACACGTAAGCCACCTGCTCCCCTTTCACCAGGGTGAAGAGGACAAAAGGATGGGAAGATGCCGCAAAGTTTTGCCTGTTTTTTCACTCCCTGTGAGAAAAGGAGTCAGCAGGCTGGGGGAGGGTGGGGGGAGTAATATATAGTTGTGGCCCAGGCCCAAATGCATTTAGTCATTGCCTCTCCAGCCTTTATATAGACACTGCAGGGAGTGACTCAGCCTGGAAAAAGAGAGTCACTTAAAAATAAAGTCGCGATTCAAATGGACACGTCCTGCACAGGCTGCCTTGAGACAGCGTGGCTGGGGCCTGGTGAGAAGCCTGGAGGGCGTCTTCACCCTGCAGGGCCCTGCTGGTTCCCCCAGTCGGTCAGGCAGCTAAGGCGAGGACAGTCATTCCAGCTGCATCGTGGAACCGGAGTGAGGGTTAAAGGAGCCCACGTCCTTGCTGTGCTTTCTGAACCCTAAGGCAGCGCTCACACGTTTTCACTGTGACTGGACAAGTGTGTGTGCAGAGCAGTAACTGAACTCTCAACCCTTCCCTTGCTTTAAACAGATTGACAGACTGTGGAAGCCTGTATGGCTTTCCAGCTCACCACACAGCTTTTGTTTTTGCTTCTCTTCTCATAAGAATCTAAAAATCGATGTACACGAAAGACTCAAAACAACAGCATAATGTTTCTTATACCTCATTGGACACTCGAGTGGGTTAGTTGAAACCCACAACGCTGACTTGAGAAACTGTGAGTTTTAAAGAGGAGAGCAGACCAGACATGCCCCCAGGGACACGGGCCCTTTAGGGAGGGTAGTGGTGGGAGGGAGGGCTGCAGCTTAGAAGACTGGGGGTGCAGTTGGACCCTAGCCAGGAATATGGGTATCCCCCGTCGTCCAGTAAATTGCTCATGTTGGAGGTCCAGGAATCTAGCCTCAGCCAGCACCTCAGCCGGTGCCTCAGCCGGATCCAAGGCGCATCGACAGCTCTGGTACAAGCGCCTTCTCCCCCTTGCGAAGGGCGAGGGCCTGCCGTGCGGTGCAGCTGTGCTGCCTCTGTGTTTTCGCTCAGCCGCCGACCTTGAATACCGTGGACACTTTATGGTGCCTGTAGTATGGAAGGTTCTACCATATCTACAGCGTGGATTTAGGGGTCTTTTCTTTACAAAACAGAATTTTATAAAATGTAAATTATATCGCTCTCTAAGATTTGTTTCTCAAATAGGCAGATAATAGCCCTGACCGGCATAGCTCAGTTGGCTGAGTGTTATCCGGCAAAGCAAAAAGTCACCAGTTCGATTCCCAGTCAGGACACATGCCTGGGTTGTGGGCCAGGTCCCCAGTAGGGGGCGCACAAGAGGCAACCGCACATCGATGTTTCTCTCCCTCTTTTTCTCCCTCCCTTGTCCCTCTAAAAATAAATAAATAAACTCTTTTTAAAAAACAGGCAGATAATAAATAAAACTTTTTTTGATACATAAACTTTATTTTTTTGTACAGACTTAAATGAAAAAGAATTCAAGAGATGCCTTCTTTTGGCAGTTCTTCAAAAAGTTAAACATAGACTTACCCTATGAACTAGCACGTCCACTCCTAGGTACATATCCAGAAGGTCCGAAGCCGTGGCCACACGGAGGCTTGTGCGCAGGTGTTCATGGCAGCGTTACTCAGAATGCCCAGAAAGTAGAAGCAATCCCATAAGAATATTGTTCAGCTATGAAAAGGAGTGAAGCGCTGACACACGGTACAACATGGATGAACTTGGGAAACATTATGCCAAGTGAAAGGAGCCAGACACAAAAAGACCACGTGGATATGAAATGTCTAGAATCTGTAGGAGAGAAAGTGGGCTAGTGGTTGCCAAGGGCTGGGCTGAGAAGCAGGGAGTGACTGCCAGTGCCTTCAGCGTTCCTTTGGGGGGTAAGGAACTGTTTCGGAATTTGTAACCGGCGACGGTTGCAGCAGTGCCTCTCTTCGGGGTGCGGGGAATCGCTGCACGGGTTTTTACTCAGTCGTTCTCGTGGGCTCTGAAGAAAACCCCCACCTGAACGTATCGTGTGCATTTTCATTTTGGCAGTAACAGCTTAGTGTTAAAAAGGCTACTCCAGTATTTGGCAAAATCATAAAGCCCAAATAATCAACTCGGATGTTAATCATTCTAGAATTACCCACCGTTAAGTTATAATAAGACTTTAACTAGAAAACGTTTAAAAATTAAAAGTGAACTTTTTAACTGTTACCAATTAAACTCTTTAAGACAACTTACCAACCCAATAGGTTACTTTCTTGTTTCTTTTGGGCCCCTAGGAGAGAAAACCTGCCTCGCGTATGATAGAGTAATGAATATAACTCAAACCTAATTCAAGCCCAAATCAGTAAGTGGCTAGTGGCCACATTCTCCCTCCACGTCCCAGAGAGACACCGCAGCATGCTCCGGGGGAAACACAGAGGTCTGCAGAGCAGAGGAATTCGCTCAGGCTGAGGCAGATTAAGCCTAGCTCCATGGCTCAGTAGCTTTGGGACAGAAACTTAATCTCTGCCGGCAAAACTGTGTTCTGCCTCCTTCAAGGGGTCACGGTGAGGAATGGATGAGATTTCTGGAAGGTGAATGTCCAGCCCCGGGCTGGGAGTGGAGCTGAAAGCTAGTAAGTGGTGACGTGGATGTTCAGGCTCAGTGACCTTGAGCAAGGAGGTCACTGAGCAGTCCGAGAGTTGCACCCTGTATACGTAGATACGCAGAACCAGTAATGAATGTCCCAGCTACTAGGCATGGATGGGAAATGAATTCATATGCATAGAGCATGTAGTAGCTGCTCAATAAACACTTTTCTTCCTGGGGATCCCTCCTTTCTTCTACAAGTATTTCTGCACCCTTCTCAGGGAGGGGCCAGGGGCAGTTCGAGGTGCTGAGATACCGCACACTCGGAGAGAGAAGGTTCCAGTTCTCATAGAGGGGCAGGCAGGCAGTGACCAAGTAAACAAAAGACATGTAGATAATTTCAGGTGGTGATAAGAACTTAAACAGGACAATATGGCAGTGAGCGTGCATGGGTGGAGGTTCTTCAGGAAGTCAGGGGAAGTGTTTTGAATCAAAGAATGGGAAATGTCCCTTTGCACATCCCGTCCCGCTGATGAATTTCACAGGTTGTTGAGCACGGGGATCCCTGACATGTCTTTCTGCTAAAGGCCTGATTGTCTTCATTCGCTCTTACCACCCACTTTCTCTCAGGCACCAGGTCCAGTCCCTCTGCTTTCAGAGACCGGGGATGCTATTTAATTTGGATGTTAGAAAGTTTAGTCAAGAAACACGGGTTGGAGGCAGACCTCATTGAAAAGTGAATTCTTAGGCAATCGATGAAGAGTCAGTCTATCAGTTTCTTGTTCCGTGACGCAGGAACCAGCACTGTGCGTGCAGCCCTGACCTGGGGCAGCGGGGAGGCCTCTGTGCGCCCTGAAGGGCGGTCTGTCCAAACTCACTGAGATGTCGACAGGACTGGCGTTCCCTTTCCTTCCTGAGCTCGTGTGCCGCTTCCTTCATGTGTCTAGCAGCTTTTAAAGGGCTATTTTAAGCACAACAGACAAAGTATTTGAGAGTTTAATAACTGTCAGAAGGAACAGGCTATTAGATTGGTGTGGTGTTGGAGTTCAGTCAAGACAGGGCCGAGCTGTGTAATCTCCCTGAGCCCCCATTTTCCCATCCAGGAAATGGGAGAGATGCGATTATTTTGGTGTTATTGTGAGTTATAGAATTTCCAGAATAACCCTGGCAAATAGTAGAAGCTCAATAAGTGGCACGCTCTGTGTATGTTATCAGTATCTAATCTTTTGAGTGGAGAAATTGTGTTCATGAATGGATTTTAAAGCTATGAAAGAATATTAAAATTCTAAAAAGTACTCTTAAAACATAGAGTAGGCCAATAGGTCTATAAACTATAGAACTAGTTTCTACTGCAGATCTGAATAGAGTCAGTAAAATAAAAATGTGCCCCTCCCCTGTGTCCACAGGGACATTTTTTTCTCCCTTTGCTTTAGCTGCACTGCTTGTGGAGTGGAAATATTTGCTGCTGGACTCTCTTTGGAAGCTGTTCTTTGCGAGTGGCCAGTAACTTATCTTTCTGGTCAGTAACTTCAACTGCTGGGCACCGTGAATGGAGACAGCCATGCTGTGTAGGATGAAGAACAACTTGGGGTTAGAAAGGAGCTCACAGCCTCTTCTCAAGAAATACCCTTCTTGAAAGGTGTCGTGGCTAAACGCGAAAGCCATAAAATTTGGTTGAAACCGTGGTGAACTGTTACGTATTAATATTTATTGAGTACTGACTAAGAGCCAAGCGTTATGCTAAGTGCCCCAGACGGTGCACTGTCCCTCGCAGTTATCTGAGCAGGTGGGTGTCATTGGTGTCACATTGCAGAGTGCGAGCCACCTGCCTCCCAGGCAGACGGGCTCCCGCAAACCAGGCCATAACCACGGTGCCAAACTGTCTGTGTTCAGCTTCCAGAAGTCAGTTTTTATTCATTTAATTGTAAGCGATTTCCTCTTCTTTGGGTTGAAAACAAGGATTTTGAGTGTTCCTTTGAAGTGACATACTCATTTAAAGGAGTTTTTCGTGTTGGGAGGTGCATTTAGTTGGGAGTATACCCAGGGAGGAGCAGTTAAGCTAAAACCTGACCTTTGCTTGGGAATGCTGGCTAACTTATGGGAATTATTATAAGCCAAAGCACAGGGAAATCTCCCCTTTAATTTGGAGATTATGTTAGTCAGGAAAGAGACAATGGGGTAACAAGTCCCACTGATCCTGAGATTTGTTGGCTTAGGGGTTTTTTCCTCCCTTTGGCCAGGAGCCTGTGGGTGGGGTTAATCATTGAACATTGATTACTGACTAATATGTTGATTCTTGGTTTTAACTTGCAACTGTGAGTTTCATAAAAAGTATGGTTGCAAGGAGCATTACGTGCCTGCCATGCAGAGTATAATTTTGTCTGCGACCAGCACTTTAACAAGAAGGCAGACGCCCAGCGTAGTGGACATAATTAAAGGCGTGTTGTATTGAGACTCAGGTCACGGACTCTGCCTCTGGGCCTGCCGCTGACTGGATGTGAGTTCTGAGCAAGCCAGGTCCCTGCCGTTGTTTGGTTTGAGAAAGGAGATGGTGACCCTGTGCTGGGGGGCCGAGAACCCAGGGCCCCGGAGCTTGGCCCTCTCCCTCTTCAGGTTCGCTCGGGTCTGTCCTCCCCATGGTCCAAAATGTAGGTGTTGCCCTTCTTAGTGGGCCTCACCTACCTCATCTCTTGGGGCTGTTCGATTCAGAATCCATTCTGTGCGCAGCAGACAGCCCATGGTGATCCCATCGTGTGTGGGACAGTATGCACTGGGGCAGCTCTGTGTGGAGGGCTCAGGGGCACCGCAGACAAAGCTAGTGACAGCAGCTGACACTCACTGGGCACTTCCTGTGTGCCAAGCGTTGTCCCACACACAGTTTAAATGTGTTGGCTGGTTTAACACTCACAGGATGCCTATGAAATAGACACAGTATTTATCTTATTTTATTTTTTTAAGAATTTATGTATTTATTTTTAGAGAGAGCGGAAGGGAAGGAGAAAGAGAGGCAGAGAAACATCAATGTGTGGTTGCCTCTCGCATGCCCCCTACTGGGGACCTGGCCCTGCAACCCAGGCATGTGCCCTGACTGGGATTCGAACTGGTGATTCTTTGGTTCACAGCCTGTGCTCAGTTCACTGAGCTACACCAGCCAGGGCTATCTTATTTTATTTTAAAGGAAGGAAACAGGCCAGAGAGGAGGAGGAAGTCCCCTAGGATGTCACAGCCAATGGCCAGTGGCACTGGCTGGAGGTTTCTTACCCAGGCCCACCAGCTGCAGGTCTGTGCTGCAGCAGCTCTGCTCTGCAGGGAGCACTGACCGAGTTCTGGGGCCGTCGTCCAGGCACGCAGAGCCTGCTCGTGCCTCACAAGAGGGGTCAGCCACATGCAATCACCCTCCCCGTCTCCCCAGCAGGTAGACTTTCCAGTGCATGCAGGCGAGAGAACAGTCTGGGTTACTTCTCAAGGGGGTAACTCACACACTGAGCACCTTCCAGTGGCAGGACTACAGTCTTGGTGTTTCCCTGCTTTCCATTTGAAAGGTTGCCATTTTAGTTTAGAAACCCAGTGGGGGCCCCAGTTTCACCCCATATTTATTCATTTATTTACTGGGGACACTTTAAAGAGGGCCAACTGTAAAGAGGTCTGTGCTCAAGTATCTTGAGATTGGACAGTGGACAACAGCTTTCCCCCAGGATCTCCAGCCTTGGGGGGTGAGGCAACCTCAGCTCCTGACACCTCCCACTCTGCCTTCCCTGCTGTGCACTAGAATGTTGCATTGGGTGTAAGGTGTGGGATACCTTTCAACCCTAAAAAAGACTTGTGAAGCAGACCCTGTTCTTGTCCCAGGGAGAGGCGGCTCAGACAGAAAGACTCAGAAGGTCTAGCCCCCTCTGCCTCCCCTGAGGAGGCTCCCGGGCCTCCTGCGGGACTTCATCTGCAGTAGCGCTTTTGTATATGAAGCTGTGCGACCGACTGGGGTTGATTTTTATAGTATGAAATGTTTCTAGCACGCTGGAAAGTATCAAAAGCAAAACAAAGGTATCCGTGTCCTTTGCGAAGACTAGATAGATGTTGACATTCTGCCCATTTGTTTCAGATGCCTCTTTTTTCAAATAGAAATAAAAGGTTACAGTGAAAAATCCCACTTCCATGCCTTCCCTCTCTCTTCTTCCTCGGATGTGAACCCTATCCTAAAACTGATGTTTCATTTCTGCGTGCTTTTTGCAGTCATAACAATGCTTACACATTCATAAACAATAGTGTTTTAGATGCACGTGTATTTTATTATTTATGCAAATGGTCTTATGCAAATGGTTTTATGCAAGTCAGTTCTTATGCACACATTAAGATATATGTAAAATATCTTTATATATATTTAATAGGTATATGACATGTCCTTGACACCTTGTCATCTTCACCCAGCATTACCTTTTAGTGACGCAGCTGAGCGTGTACACGCACCTAGTTTATTCACTGAAGCTGGGACACACTGTCCCACTGCGTCATGCACTGCAGAAGGTGCGTCCATCGCCCATTTAGATGGCAAGTGGATTTTCGGTTGTGACATTTACTATTATTATATGTGTCCTGGGGAATGGGCTCAGGAGTTTCCATGTATTTTCTTCTTTCTCATGTGGGCAAACATCCTTTTATACAAAGACAGGCCAGTGTGGTTTTCTTCTTTTGTGTCTGAACTGCTCATATCCTTTGCCCATTTTCCTACTGGAGTGTTTTGCTGTTTTCTTACCAACTTGTAGGAAATTTTAATGTTCTGAATCCAGACCCTTCGTTGCTGGTGTACATTGCTGATCGCCCCTCCCGGGTCATGGCCTATCTTTTCACTGTGTTTACAGTGTCACTTGTCACTTGGAAGATTTTAATTTTAATGCAGGTGAATTTTTTCCATTTTTTGATACAGAGTTTGTTTTAAATTTAATCTTATCTCAGAAATTGTCCCTATGTTGACATCACAGAGACAGTCTCATGTTTTCTTACAGTAGTTTTTTGATTTTGCTTTTTACATTAGGCCCCTAACACTTTCATGTAGGTGGTGAGGATCTGATTTATCTTTGTCCATTGAGAGCCTTTTGTCCCCAAACCATTTACTGTCCAGTCTACCTTTCCCCGGTGGTACCAGCAGCCGCCACACCTCCTCCTCCCCCCACCTCCCCACCCACCCAGCTCCTGGTCTGCCCCCATCGTCTGCTTGTTGGTTCCTGCACAGACCCTGTCCATTCTGGTGATCATTGTTACATAACCGTCATAATTATTTCCACGTCACTACTAAGTCTTGATTTCTGGCAAGGGAAGGCCCCTGATCTCATTGCTGTTCAAAATTATCCAGACTATTCTTTCACGTCTTTTAGAACCATTTGGTTCCATTTAAAAAATTCTGTTGGGGTTTTTATTGGAATTTCATTGAATTTGTAGGTTAGGATGGAGAGACTTTACAGAGTGTTTAGAGTTTTGATGGAGTTATTTTAGATCTTATTCTTGGACGGATTTCATTCCATGTATGACTCCAGGGATCCATGAAAACCACACACTCTTAGCTTACTCTGGGTCATTGTGTGGGTACAAAACAGTCAGCATTGAAGGATTGATCATTGTAGTCTGGAGCCGAGCACAAAAATAACCCCCCTCTGTTATCATAGGTGGCTGTGATTAAGATCAGGGGGAAAGGTCGGCCGTGGGCCTCCTAACATTGACAGTTTCCTTCAGAAGATTAAGTGGTTCTTCATTTTTGGCCCAGGTCATCAGTAGCTTAAAGCCATTACTGTCTATTGGCTGTTTAGTTTGTCTGAAATATGGGGCTGGTCGCAGCCTATTTCCCTGGGGTCAGGTGTGTTCACATAATCAAAGTGCCAGGAACCCATATCGTGTGTGTGTGCGTGTGCGTGTGTGTGTGTGTGTACACAAATTAGCTTTCTGGGGAGGAATGCACAGTGCTGGAATATAGTGGTGTTCTTTTGTGCTTTTGCATTTAAAATGTGTGTTCTTTCTTAAAGAGTGTGTTCAAGCAATATCATTGTTGAGATAGGTTTGTTCAGCCACGCAGTTCCATGGGCTTTTGAAAACGACCATTTGTGAAGCTGTTTACCATGGACAAAACGAAGAAAAAGAAAGATTCCTTTTCTGTTGACGTGTGTTCGGGGATTTTCTTCAGCCCAACGCAGTTCCTATGACCTACTCAGAGAAGGGTGATAGCTTCTGTTCCCTTCAATTAAAAGTTGATAACAAAGATGTTTTTATTTATTTTGCTTACATGTAAACAAACCATGAAAAGTATTTCATATATATTTAAATGATGACTTTGCCACGGTAAAGAAAAACATACCAGTTCCAACAGTGATGCCCTGCCCACCCCAGCCCACCCCCAAACAAAACGGCCTGTGAACAGGGATGAAGAAATCAAAGGAAAAAATACAGTCGGGGCAGGTTGGGTTCACAAAGTGAAGAATGGAGCTTGTGGTTCAGTGCTTTTTGCTGCTATAAGATAAGGGAAATATTTATATTTCTTTCTTTTCTTTCAAATCCATTTGTACTTGAAACTAGATTAAATGTTTTAATCTGATTTATTATTGATTATAACAGTGGGAAATGAGTTCCATGAATACGCTGCTTAAGTAAATGAACTGATATGTTAGAACCAGAAAAGTTGAGAGTCATTTTTATTTTTAAATTCTTTTTGCATTAGCACATCTGCAGTGTTGAGGAATATGTGGAAAATTGAAATAGTGCTTCTATCCTGCCGTGTCTCCAGCACGTCAATAAATCACCTTTTTTTCCTTTTAAAATGTCTGGCCTTGTAATTTATGTTTGCATAACCCATTACTAAATTCATAGTAGGTGTTTTAGTTGGCAGGCATTAGTCCAGGGGTTCTGAGGATCTTTAAAAAATACAGAGCCTTTGTTAGTATTTATATTTAAGTGGACATTTTCCTTTAAGAAAATAACGAAGTGGATTTTTAAAATAGAATTTGGAGCTAGCTATTTACCTTTTTCTTAAGCCAACAATATTAAGTCCATATTCCCACATTATCCACTGTCATGGATTTCTTAATAGACTTTATGGTTTTCCTTTTTAAAATTTAAAATCAGAAGAAAATTATTCTAATAATGAGATCATACTAATTTCTATGATTTTTTCTGTAGGTTTCATGTTACATAGAAAATAAAAATTTCTGTTTTAGTAATTTTTGATTTTGTAAATGCAGTTGACTGTTGTAGTTAACAAGCGAAGATGAATATATTCAGGTACTGACGACACTATTTGGTGCGTGGACAGAAATAGAAATACTCAGGGATAGTCCACATGGCTGTGGCTTACCTTTGAGGCTTTCTAATTTTTAACCAGACATTTAAAAATAATCATCATGTCTTCTAGCCCTAAATTGGGAAAACTTTTAGAGCTCTGCTTTGAAATGACGAAAAAAAAGTTACTTCTGTTTTCTGTTGTAAAAATTCTAAGTGATTTCTATGGTAGTTAGAAAGCCGGAAGGGCCGTCTATGGTTTTCTGCAGAAGTGTGCTTCATTGGATCCAGCCGCCTCCCTTCTCGCTCTTCCAGCCCCGGCAGCTGGTTGATAATGTGCAGTATAAGACATGCATCTCTGCCCATTGAAATCGCGGTAGCCAATAGAAGAGGACTTGTCTCTCCCCTAGGGAGCTTTAATATATTTAGCAGGAAGTCCGTAGCCCCCTCAGTCCCTTTGTGAAACAGAATGCATGTTATTGTTCAAAGGATGCGGGTATGTTTAAAAATTCAGAATTCAGCATGTTCAAACTGTGATCTCAAAGTCCAGTAGTGCTGTACAAGTTTGAAAATCTATCTGACTTCCTCCTTTTTAAATTAGGGATTACAAAATGTTTTGTTTTGTTTTCACTTATTTTAAAAGCAGCTAATTTGACACTTTAAAATACCTATTTGCATTATAATATCATTTCATTATCAGAGATGTGTATCAGAGATGTTGTGTTGCTCTGACAGCCTTTTTACAGTTACAGAATAATTTCTGTTGAGTTCAAAAGGTACCTCTTCTATTTCTGCACTTATTTCTGGAAACTTTGGGGGTATTATTCTCTCTTCCTGATGAGGGTATGGTTTGAAAATCTGTCTGACTTTTAAAAACTCAGCTCCTAGACCAGAGCCTCTACTGACTCTTACAAGAACTGCAGAAGTAGATTACAGAAGTGGTATCGCAGCTTTCAGAAGACAAGAACCACACTCTATGGCTTTCCGTGAAGTTCTCTTCTGCCGCCCCACCCTCCCTGGAGTCGGTGGCCCCTTAGTCATGAGCCTTGTGGTTGTGTCCCAGAAAGCGTTTCCACTAGGGGAAGGTGCTGTGCCAGAAGCTGGAAGAAAGGAAGAAGGAGGTGTTTATCGTCCCGAAGATGTCTTCCAACTTTTATTATTAACTCCCTTCCAAAGTAAACTTTCGGGTTTGTTTCAAGTCACTTCTGGCCGAAGTGCTGTTGGGTTTTCCTTGTCCTCTAGGAGTAGAGGCGAAAACAGCATGGCCCGGGGCGAGGGGGCAGGCAGGGGATGGTTCTCGTAGTGAGTGACAGCTGTGGGACCCTTTGGACTGGAGAAGTGTGAGTAGCTGAGGCCCGTCTCTACGCTTTTCACAGGCTGCGCCCTGCGGTCGTCTGGGACCTCGGCCCTCTGAGAGGCACTGGGGTACCCAGAGCTCCCCTGAGGCGCTTGTGGCCCAGCAGGAGATTGGCAAGGAAATACTGTTTTGATAGAGTAGTCATTGACAAAATGGAGACAGCAGTGCCCCGTGGCCGCCTAGAGCAGAGAGAAGGGGCTCTGGGGGAGATGCAGGAGCCCTGATCTGGCCCGGAGTCAGGGAGGGGCTTCACCTGGAGTAAAGAGTCCACAGGGTAGGGGTAGGGCTGCCTTGGTGGGGAGGCCCAGGCCGCTGCTGGAGAGGTCAACAGCAAGGCTGAGGAACTTGGACTTCAGTCTGCCTAAGGCCCTGCCAAGTTTTCACAGGGCAAGCGCTTCGGGGTGACCTGGCCTGGTTTATGCCTCGCACAGCTGGTGCTGCTGCACACTGTGGTGTGGAGGAGCAGGGACGTGGTGGGCAGAGGTGGAGCTGGGCCTGCTGGACCCTGCTAGAGGGGACTAGGTGAGAACAAGCCAGTGCTGGGTATGTCATAGTTATTCAGCGAACACCTGTTGTGAGCCTTCTCTGGGCCAGGTGTTATTCTAGTCCCTGAGGACACAGCAGTGAACAGAAGAGCTGAAATTCCTGCCCTCTCCATGCTTACATTCGAATGAAGGAGACACAGCAAACTAAAAGATAAGAACAAGTTCAGGGGGTGCAGGTATGGCACCCTGATCGTGGAATTGGGGGAGTACAGGCATGAACTCTGAAACTGCTTGCCTGGGACAGGAAGGAGACAGGGTGGTAGCCACAGAAGGACAAGGTTTAAGAGGGTGGTTTTCCCCACCTGGCGGGGACCTTCCCCCAGCCCCAGTCCACTGCTGTTTCCTGTTCCCTCGTTTTTGCATTTTCCAGAATGCTGTGTAGACGGATCCTGAAGCTTTTGAGTCTGGCGCAGGGGAAAGACTCCGGCACAGTGCATCTAAATGCACCTTGCTGTCGTGTGTGTCGGTCAGTCCTTCCTTTACTGCCAAGTAGAATTCCCTCGTGCGGATGTGCCCCAGTGCAGAGGGGTTTGTAAAAGTAGTTGGGCCGCACTTATCCCAGGATCCCCAACACCCAGTTCCCCAGGACTTAGAAGCCACACACTGCCCGATACCCTGATTGGTCTAACAGGGAGGCTGGGCAAGTGCACTTCCATTTTTACCAAGAACAAGCGTGTGTAAAGCCTCCCATTTCTCCTCTGTTTGCATTGCCTACTTGCCCTTCCTCTGAATGTGTGAGTGGTCTTCCTCGAAGAGGAAGGGTTAGGTTAGCATTGGTAAAGCTGACTGATTTCTGGTCCTGCATCCCAAAGGGAGAATGGATTTGAGAGTGGTTGGCGGACAAGCTCACCCAGAGATGCACTTAAGGAAGATGTCTGTCCTCCCCACCCCAGCGCTCGAGACCCTGGCGAGGCCAGGAGGCAGGCCTGCCCTGAGCACACGTGTGGCCAGATGGAAGGTTGCAGTCTCTGAGTGACTCGGAGTGGCAGCACTACGCTACAGTGAACTGGGAGGCGCAGTCCCTTTGTTCTTTGAATTGTAGATGCCCTTCTAGTATTTCTTTATATTGTTATTTAATATCTCTGTCCTTGAACTCTCCTGCAAATGTGCTTTCTCCTTAGTTGTGAGATAGGAGCTATACCTCCGATCCTCCTTAGTTCTAATTGGAGTTGTGGATTGGTCCATCGATTGAATGCTATGGTGCCGCTGTGCACCGAGTCAGACAGATGCCATCACAGCTGGGGCTAGGGCGGGCAGACTTAGCAATCAGTGGCCCATTCTGTCACATTATCCAGAAGAAAACTAAGGCCCAGAGAGGGACACTGACTTGTACAGAGTCACACGGGGTCCATGGGAAGGGCTCGCTTTCTCCTCAGTCCACAGCTCTGCACACCTCATCTTCATGCTATAAATTTGAAAGTCAGGAGGAAAAGGGCAGCGTGCCGGGCTTCCTTGAGGCAGGTGGCTCTTTTAAAGCTGGGGCTTATTGCCAATCTGACCTTGTTTCCATGGAAGCAGCCAGCAGGGCAGCTTGTTCCTGTCAACCTGAGGCCTGGTGGAGCCTCAGCCCCCGACAGGCTCCTGGCCAACTCTCTTGGAGGGGAGAGGGGGCGGACCTGGGAACCCTACTAGAGTCTCTCTTCTGCTTACTTTTTGCTACAGGAGTTCAGTTTGAAGGGAAAGTCACTGAATTGCTAGTCCCAGCCTACACTTTCCCCAAAACTTGCCTAGGGGTGGTCTTTGTCACTGCACTGGGGGTCTCTCCTGTGAGGTCCCTGCTTAGTAGTGGGGTATTCCTGTAGACTATGGCTTTTCTTCACTTCCTGGAGAACCTTAAAGATGAACGTAGAAGAAATACCTAGCATCTCTATTTTGTAATACAAGGGAACTCTTCCAGAAAAACAAAACAAAAAACCTAAGTATCTCAATGGAATCTGTTCTTTGAAATTAGTTTTGAACTACTGGGTCTTCTCTCTGGCTCAGATTACAGTACAGCGGTTTCGGTTTGATAACCCCGTGGTGAGAGCAGGCTCGTCTCTGCACTTGTCCAGTAGTTTTAATGTTTTGGCATTCCCGAGCTTGGTCTGCTTCATTTCATGCTGGATCACAGCTCAGTAATGACGACTTTATTATATGAGCTAGTCAACAGATACATTCTTTGAAGAATTCTGAATTTTTAATTACTTCACTTAAGCCTTTAGACACATTGGTCCTAAGGGGCGTTTTGCATTGCTGAATTCCAGAGTTCATTGCAAACCTTAAAAGACTAGAAAACTCTGAGAACAACTTGTTAAATCACAGACCTGGGAAAGGTCCCCATCCCCCGGTCCCTCCCCCTTCCTCCTGTTTTTTAGCCTTTTGGGTTGGTGGTGGTGAGTGCAGTTTTGTCAGACGTGCCAACACACATTGTTTCCCAGGTCTGTTTTTGCACAAGTTTGGGTAGAAACGTACCCAACTTCTGTCCCAGTAGGTGGGGAAAGACGCTTAAATCCTAGAAGCACGCTCACCTACCTTTTTAGGGTATTGCAGGTTTAGCTCGAGAGCTGGAGGATTTCCAAAAAAGTATGACTAAGGGAGAAAAAGACTACTCCCAAAGCGAACAGGGTGGAGCACCCCGCCAGGACAGGAAAATTCCCAGCAGGGAAGCTGCATGTCTGTAACACAGACGTATTGGGTCATAGATTTGCTTTCACAGAATAAGTGAAACGGAACAAAAGTTTTTTGAATTCTCTTTCCAAAAGACCTAGTTCTGCAGGTGTGTCTCTCAGTCTCCACTTGTATTCAGTATTATTTCAAAGGATTTTCACTTAAGACTGTATCTACTCCAAACCAAACAGCTGGCTGAAAAAGGGAGACATTCTGTCTCCCAATCACTCTGCCAACCACTTGTCTTAGAGTAGCATCTTTCCCCAAAGATCCTGACCACCTGGCTTTTCTTTCCCCTGCTGTTGTTCCTCCTTTGCCCATTAGTAGCCGATGGCAGTGCACCCCGGCTCCCTGAGAACCAGCATGTGTTAGGTGCTGTGTGTTGTGTGTGACTTTGGAGCAACACAGACCTGAGTTCAAGTCTTGCCTCCACTGGCTGCTGGGGGATCACTTAACTGCTCTGCACCTCACTCAGTTCAGCGGGGGCAGGAACCTGCCCTTCTTCGAATGGCCGCGATTAAACATCTGAGCTCACATCTCTGCTCAGTGTCACTTCGCACCCTGCGTGCAGGTGTCTGGCGAACGTTACTTTCCTTCCCAGCCTGGTAAATGCTTACATACTGGGTCGCAGACAAGTGAACAATTTATCTAACTCCGAGCAAATAGATGCTTTGCTACACATGCATGGCTGAACTCATCCTGTCTTTGACTATTTTTTGGCTCAGTTTTAGTGTTTTCTCTCAAGTTGGCTCTTTTCAGTATTATGAGTCGGCAGGATGCAGAGTGAGGAGCCAGGCTCAGAGATAATGGGAGCTGAAGGAGTAGCGGGGCTGGAAGTGAGGTGGGAGCAAGGTTCCTTAACAGTATGAATTTGTTTTAAGGGCAGTGATTATGTTTGTAGGCACCTTTTGACTTTTTGGAGGTTTAGATTCTAATTTTGGTTACTGACACATCCACAGCATAATGCTTGCTACATAGGCAATCAATAAATATCATTCAATAAAGAATAAGCAACATATGAAAACATCGTTGATGCTCTCGCATTTGCACAGACAGACCTAATTGCAACTCTCGGCTGATTACCTCTCTGTTGCACTTATTCTTGTGTTGTCCTGAAGGGACATATAAAACATTTGCATATAGCATCACCTGTAGGGCACACTTTTGCTTTTTCAAAACAGAAAAAAAAAAAGCTTTGTTTTTTTCTCATTATTAAAATAATATGGGTTAGCTATTAAACATTTAGCAAATGAAGAAACAAAAAGTCACCCAAAATTCTGCCATTCCAAGATAACTTATCACTTTAACGTTTTTCAAATAGTGTTTTGGTTATGTCTGTATACTTAAATGCATGCATAGGCTCAGTTCTGTTCAGTAATATTGGAAAGTGCGTGCTGTGTGCTAGGGGCTTTGAGGCCATACCCTATACATACCCTTTTGTGAGCTAATGTGTCAGGGACATCTGTCCAGTCCATCTGCACTGGCCTGGCCTGGGCTGTACTTTTCATCGCTGTGTGGTACCCGTGTTTGTCTTGCCCTGGTGCACTTAGCCCGTCCTTATTTGATGGAAGTTCAGGTTGCCAGTTATTTTAAGTAAACCACGTCTAGTTAAGCAACACAACAAATTGAGCCCCGCACAGGTTTTTTGCCAAACCTTCCATCAGTGCCTTGACTCGGGAAAGAAAATTTGTTTTTTCTTTAGTTCCAGATTTAACTATTCCCATGTGTGAGAGCAGGTCATTGACTCATCAGAGGCATTGAGGGGACCCCTGTCCCCACTGCCCAGGCCCTCTACTGTGGCTTTTTCTAGAAAGGGGCTGTGGGCAGCCGGGGTGGCCGCATCAGGGAGTCCTCTGTGATAGCATGGGATGAGCCCTGCAAAGCCCGGTCTGCAGCTTCAGCTTTTCGTCAGCCCGGCACGAAGAAAAGGAAACTCCTGCTGTTCCCTAGGAGGATGTTGGTAAGTTGATAGGAGGCGTTTAACTGTAAGTGGTGTCCCTGGTGGTCTCAGTGGCATTAAGGGCTAGGTGTTATGGTCCCGGCTCACTCACCAGAGGCTCCAGGGAGATGGGTGCCCGGGGCCCATGGCCCTAGTGGAGCCGAGGAGAGTGACTGCCTGTCACCATGAGGAACAACAGTCTGCTCTGCCCAAACTCAACTCCGTTTCCTAGTGGCGGCCCACGAACTCCCAGTGTGTTCACTGGAGTGAGTCCACCCCTCTCACTCCACAGATGAGGGAAACGGGCTCTGCTCACGGTTCCTGTTCAGTGAGTCAGTGCACCTAGTCTAGCAGCTGGTCCTGGATCTTTCCACTGAGCTCCCACTAGTAGGGTGGTATTTCCACATCTCCCTGCCTTGTCACTGTCATCTGGCACACTGTGTCTGTCTGCTGGTGATTCTGTTTTTATTTTGAATAAAACCCTGTGCTTCTTGGTTGGTGCTCTTACCCTCAAGGGTTTCACTGGCCTCTAGCAGACACCTTGACCTACCCAGAGAGTAGGTGGCCATACTCAGGTTGCACTGGGACAACCAGAGCCCCCACATTGCCAGGTCAGGTACATACTATGCCCACACTTCTGCCTGCCAGGTGTGAGGTAAGAGAGCTTCTTTTCTGGAGGAAGGTGCCTGGGGGCAAGCATGTGGGTCAGGGTCAGCCCTGCTGCTTCTGGTACCCCGTGTTAAGCTCAAGTGCCATGAGAGTGAGAAACAAGGGAGCATCGCACTTCTCCAAAACGCTGTCACTCCTGGGCTCGCCCTCACTCCCTGAGCCTGCTGTGGGACTTCACGGTGGCCGAGAGACCAGTGAGTCCATGGGGCAGCTGCCAGGTGTGTACCGGGACTGGGGTCTTCACGGGATCTCCTGAGCACACAGCACTGAGCCACCGAAGGCCTTGGGCTGCAGCCTTCTCCGGCCCAGCCTCGGCTGCTTCTGCAAGTTCAGCTTCAGGGTATGTTTGCTTTCTACACGTGCACTATCATTTAGATACAAAGCATAACATGGCTGAAACCATTCAGTGGACTTTGGAGTTCATTGCCGGAAAATAAAATAGACATTAATATCTAAATTGTGAGTAAATTCCCTCTGTTGCACTTTGTAAGTTATATGTAGGAGTTAATTTATTGCTATTTCAAACTGTACTCACGGATACCCTGTATTTTTGGAGTGTCCTCTCTGTGCCAGGTGCCATGCTCGGAGCTGGGGCTCAGGGAAGGGTCTTGCCTCACTTAGCTGATGTTCTGCATGGGAGAGCAGCCCCTGGGGGCGTCCCAAGAGCCTGGCTGAGGCCTGGGCTGCAGGGCTGAGGGGGGTCACTGGGCGTTAGCAGGAGGGGCAGAGTCCATAGGATTCTGAACTCAGGGCTTTGGGCCAGAGGGAGGAGCTGAGGGTGCGGGCCTGGGCCTGGCTCAGGGAGGGCAGCCTGACCGTGCGCCCTGTTTCCGTGGTTGAGGGCTGCCTGTGCGTGGGGGAGTGGTTCTGACTCCAGAGGTTGTTTCTAGGGTATTCCCTTTTTTCCTTCCCTTCACCCATGGGGCTCTGGGAACACCAGAGGCAAAGGACATGGCTTGGAAGTCAAGATGAGACATCTGCTTATTTAAAGAATGAGTTCTAGATATTTCCACATGGGTCTGTGCCCAGGGGATGGGGCTTGGAGGAACACAAACTAGAGCTGTAGGCCTGGAAGGGGGGGTGGCATGGGAGGCCCCAGATGAAGCCAGTGGTTGGGGGCTGGGGAGGTGCTGGTGTTCTCTAGCATGGAGCGGAGACTGCACAGCATCGCAAGAGCCAGAGGCTGGCAGTGAAGTGGCTGATGGCAATTCTCTGAGGACCGAGTTGCTTAGGAAGAGGAGGGTTTCAAGAGGGCTCTCAGTGGCGCCAGTGCTGTAGTGGCGAATGTTGGATTTAGAGTTTGGAGAATCACTGGGGAGTGGGGAATGAGGCCATACTTCAATGCAGAGGGGCACGGGAAGGAAGGGTCATTCATCTGTCGAACACCGAAGCCAGGGGCTGTGCTAGACCTGTTGCATGTGTTCCCCCTTGGTCATCAAGGTAGGCCCTGGCACCTTAACTTTACAGATGAGGAAAACCAGGAGTTTGCCCAGGTCCCTCAGGTGCAGTTAGACTTAGTCAGACCCCAGCCTTGCTGCCCTCCCCCGCAGGGAAGGTGGGGGCAAGTGACACCCAAGAAGCAGAGCTCTGTACCAGTCTCTCTGCAGGCACGGTGGCGAACAGAAGATAAAGAGCAAAGGGAACCATGAAAGCGTGGGGAGGTATTGTCCGTGTTTTCATTCGGGAGGATGGTGCCGCTAGGGGAAGATGGAAGCAGGTTTGAAGAGCAGCAAAGCAGTGACTGGCCTGTATTTTCAGTGCCCGGGTGACAGATTTAAAACTCGACTAACTTCACTCCAAAATAATTTCACGATCCCAGGAATGACCCCAAGTTTGAATATTTTCCCTATAAATCTCTAAGTTAGTATTGTGCATAAATCCATCCGTTTTACAATGAAAGGAGCTGCTCGGCATGGGGCGTGCTGCTCTGTCAGCGAGGCAGTGACTTGGACACGGGGGCAGAAAGAATTCAATCTCGAATTGGAAGGTATGCAATAAAATCTCTAAAATTAAAGCAGAAGCCTACAGTGAAGTGATCGTGTCAGTCTGCAGATAGAGCTAATATGGGGAGAATCATGTATTTTGATTTCTGGAATTTTATTAAAGGAAACTTTTCAAACAGTAAATGAAGTATTTTTGGAGTTAGATTAAGATGACTTAGCCATATTACGCTGCCAACGTGGAAAGTATGAAGACACGTTCTGGGTTAGCAAGGGCACTTCCACAAAGTTTGGCTTTTACAGATCGTTGACTGCTAGCAGTAAAATATCTGCATTTTCTTAGGGCCACTGCTTAAGAAACTAATTGAGAATAATGTCTTATGTACCAGATCTGTAACCAAAACATTCATATTTTGCCTCATCTGCAGAGAGACCTGAGCTGAGTTTTATCTCTGTGTCGTTTTGCTCAGTGTTCCCGCTCTATTAACAGAGCTATAATTAACTCACAGGACGCCAGGCAGCCAGATTCGGCCAGGCGCCAAGAAATCAGCCCCAATTACTATGTTCACATTGTCAGTAATGCCCACTTCACAGCTTCTGCTAATTTGAAATGGCAAGTTCCAACTTTCCATAGTAAAATTGCCATTTTTGTACTGTTCTATTACATGGTGACATTTGTCCATTATTTTGACTGTGTAAACTTGGTATTATAATGACAATTAGTTGTTGAGTATTTTTCTGAAATGATTTGCAGTTACATCTCTTAAACGCAGAAACTCATGCCTGCTCTGTTGGAGTAGGCAGTATGTTCCCTCTGTGCTCTGGGCGCCACTCACTCACGAATCAGCTCCTCAAAGAGCGGTGACATGCCTTGGGTTTTTATGATAATGGTGAGTGTCTGAAATAAAGGGTGGCCTTCAGGTGTTACCTGTTTGTAGATGTTCATCGTTAGAGTTGTCTGCTCTCTGGTGTCACAGAGGAGTGTCCCCCCCACCCCCCCATTTCCCTGAGATCCGTCAGGGCTGGAGCTCCATTTGCTTTGCTGGGCCCACACGTTTCTGCTGCGCTGTCCAACCCAGCCACTGGGTTCTGACCTGTGCCCTAGACAAAGGTGCGCAGCGTCTCCGCTCTCGCCTTTGCTGACCTTCACCCTGCTGCCGTGTAGTGGTAGCGGGCGGTTGTCCTTCTGGTGCACAGGAAGGTCCCCAGTTTTCCAGAGAGGCTTGTCCCCGAGGAATCACGCTTGCTGGCCTGATTGAGTTGTACATTTTGCTCTGTTTTTAGTAGAGAAACTTCAGGAAGCATGATCTAGGCCAGTGTGCCACTCAGAGTGTGTCAGAGTGCAGCCAGAGGACCAGTAAACTGGTCTTTACTGGCCTGCAATGCTCAGAAGTTCAGAGCAGGCATTTAGAAATGTTTATAGCAGCTTGACATTACAGTGACATGCAAGTGGCACTTTTATTGTATTTTATAATAATACCAGTCCACAGCAGATTGGAAATTTAGAAACCCATGGAGTGACCTTCCCTACAGATTGAGAGGTGTCGATCATTATTTAATCCCTAATCCCTGATTGGATTTCATGAGAATAAAATCTCTACTCTGGATGAGGCAGAATTATTTTCCCCTGCTGGGCAGTGCACTGCAGGGCACAGTTACTAAGGGAGAGGCTTCAAAAAGGAGAAGGCGAGAATCCTTGGAGGCAGGCAGGGGCCCTAGGGAGAGACTGATGACCCTGAGTGGCTGGCAGCCCAAAGTGTGGGTCTCCCCCGGGGTTCCGGCATCTCCCAAGAGCTGGCAGTTCAGTACAGGCTTCCCTCTTGAGCCTCACACCTTGCCTTTCACATGCTGGCTGGGCATCTCAGCCCCACTTGCTTACCTGCCTACCCTGTCTGCCTGCCCTCCTGTGAATCCCTTCCACAATTCTCTGATCCCAGTGGGGAGGATAGGGAGCAGAAGCCCAGGTCCCTCTTCTCCCTCAGGCAGAGTCACCAGTTCCTGATCTGAGCTCCTGACAGGCTTCTGCATCTGCACTCCTCTTTATGCCCACTGCCCTAGTGCAGGGATCGGGGGGCCAGGTCCTGCCCACCACCTGTGTTTGCATGCCCTGCCCGCTAAGTATGGTGTTTACATTTTTAAATAGTTAAAAGAAAACAAAAAACAAAGATTTTGATACATGAAAATTATGTGAAATTCAAATTTCAATGTCCATAAGTAGGGCTTTTTTAAATTATTGAGGTAAAATATACCTAATAAATTTTACCATGTTGACCATTTTTGAGTATATGATTTGGTGGCATTGAGAACATTTGCATTGTTGTACCCCCCTCACCACCGTCCATCAACCTATACCAAAACTCCGTAAATAAAGTTTTATTTTGGAGCACGGCAAGCTCATTTACCTGTTCTGTGCCTGCTTGCATGCTGCCAGGGCAGAGCTGAGTACTTGCAACAGAGACCAAATGGCCTACAGAGCCAAAATATTTGCTATCTGGCCCTTCTCAGAAAAAGTTTGCTGACTGCTACCCTAGTGCATATTCTGGTCAGGTCCTGTGTAGTTACCATAGCAACCATCTAACCAGTCTCCTTACTGCCAGTTCATTCCTTTTCAGTCTGTCTACCCCCAGAGTGGTTTTCTAAAACACAGTTCTATCAATGAATTCATCAGTTAAAATCCTTTGGTGTCATCCCATAGACTAATTATGTGTTCCTGGGAACACCAGGCCCAGAATGTTAACATTAGTTACTAAAGGCTCTGCAAAGTCCTGCAGCAAAGAAAATTATTGTTTTTTTTTTCTATTCGACCATGGACATCCTACAGCAGGGGTTGGCAAGCTTTTCACTGTACAGCAGCAGAGAGTAAAATACTCTAGGCTTCAGGGGTCCTACTCTCTTTTGCAACTACTCATTTCTGCTATAAAGTAGCCTGAGACAACACATAAATGGTGGACATGTTCCAAGACAATTTTATTTAGAAAAATAAAGCAGGCCATAGGCCAGATTTGGGATGCTGGCCCCTGTTGCATGGAATAGTGGTTCTCAAAGCGTGGTCCCAGACAGGCAGCATCACAGCACCTGGGAACCTGTTAGAAGTGTAGATTCATAGGTCCCCTTCAGACCTCCTAAATGGGAAGCTCTGGGCGTGGCCCAGCGCTGTGTCTTAGCCAGCCCTACCTACCTGCTAAGGTGTGAGAACCCTGCTAGAGAACCACAGAACACACTTCAGGGAATGTCAGTCAGCCTCGAGAATGAAGGCCCTTTCAGATCTCTGACCAGTTTCTCTCTCTCATTTATTTAGCAGATACAGTGCTCAGGCTGAGCTATCTGTAGGTTCGAGAACATGCCGTCCTTCTCGCAGCCCATGCATTTACCCAGGTGTCCCTCAGTACAGAATGGCTCCCTTCTCCTGCCCCCGCCTTTCTCTTCCCTAACTTCTGCTGGTCATTTGACTCAGCTGAGGCGTTGTTAACTGTTGTGGAGGCATGTTGGGAGCTTCCCAGCTCCACTGCTACCCCAGCCCGTCAGGCTTCCCTCCTCTGCACTTGCGCAGCTGCCCGTGTGTCCCCGAGCAGGGCACTTCTCGTACGTACAGCACCGCAGCTGTTGGCTCTCCAGTCTGCCTTTCCCACTTGGATGTGGGCTTTTCGGATGGGGTCATTTTATTCATCTCTGTACTCCAGGCCCATGTGGGCCACCCCAAAATGTGTGTTGAGTACTTCAGTGAGTGAGCAAAAGAGCACTACACTTTCAGCATGACGCCCAGTTTCAGGTCAAGGCGCCTGGTCTTCGTGTGTGAGAAGGTGGGGAATCCAGTCGGCAGCTGGGGTTCCAGTTGTTTCCTCTTCCCCCCCTTCTGACTCGCCGATTGATCGGTGTTTAGAAATTGAGACTCATCTCTTTAGAGAAGGAGAGGGAAATTTTGTTCTCCTCATTCTCCTTCCTTTTCAAATAAGTGATAAATAAAAGTGGCTGACATTCCACTTGGTGCAATGAGAAGCATTTAAATGCATTTCTGGTTTTCATAATTGGTACCTTCTTGTAGAAAGGTGCTTATTAGAAGAAAAAAAAACTTTCTTGTGTATTTGTTTTCAGCCTTCTCGTCTGTAAAATCAGAAAGTGAGTCCGTGTGGGAATTGGCCCTCGCTCTTTTTAAAGATATTTGTGGCGGTTCATGTTTTACCAGAGGAGAGTTAAGCAACTTCTCTTTTAGTAAGAAACATGAGGTGCACCCTCTCCGCCTTCAGAGTTTCAGAATGAGTTTACCAGGGTGGTGTGTAATGATGTCTTAAGCTGGTCTATTAAATGCGAAAGAATAAGATGTTCTAGGCTGACATCATGCACCAAGTAAAGATGAGACCAGCCAGGTCAGCTGGACTCTAGGCGTGGGGCCTGTGCTGTTGCCAGAGCACAGTCGGATCTGGTGACGTCTGCTCGGTCCCCCGACGCTGACGATCGGAGCGGATGCACGGCTTCGCCTTTTCGCAGTCTTTGGGGAAATCCAGAAGAAGGTGTTAGTTCACTTCTTCACTTATCACTGGAATATTGGAATTGGAGCTTGGCGTTTCACATTGACTTTTATTTTCTTTAGGTTTAACGTGTTCTCAGTTTCTTAGGCTCTTGGTTCTGGAGAATGTACCAATGAAGTCAACCTCTTTTCAGATCATAACTCCACATAAGGGCTTAATATGTGCTAGCCATTGTAATTATTTTATTATTGCCATCCTTGTTGTTTGTTAGACATAATGCCTAGTGTCTTAGGTAGTACTTTCATGTGTTATCTAATTAAAGTGCTCAAAGGCCTTATGACGCAGGTGCCACGCCATCTCCATTGTAGAGAGAGGCCACCGCAGCTAAGAGGGACTTCCGGAATCACGTGCTTTCAGTCACATGGTTGTCAGCAGGAGAGGGCAGGACACACGCCTGGGTGTTCACTACTATGCAGTGGCCAAGTCTTTAGCCCACAGATTTCCCTGGTGGTTACGCTGAGAGTCTAACCGAGTAAGACATGTAGCACAGATAGTGTTTGAACTTGGAAGCTATTTAAATGCAGGTTGCAGGAAGGGAGAAGATGACTCGGAGTCTGCTCCGTGCCTTCTCCCTGGTGGGTCTGCTGTCCCACTTGTGCTGTTACTGTAAGTTGTGCAGGAAGAGGAACCTCTCACTTCTCAGTAACGACATTAGCAAGCCCTTGCTGAGATTTTTATATTATGTAGTTCTTACAACTCCCCACAAGGTAGGCATAATGCCTATTTCACAGATGAAGAAACTGAAGGGCTTGCCTGTGCCACTCAGCTGGTGACCAGCAGAGCTGGGATCTGACCCTGGTCAGTCTGCTCCCACGGCCAGTGTGCTTAACCCTCGATCCACCCTCCACAGCCTGGTTTGTCCTAGGTTTGGTCCTTCCTGGGTCAGTTCAGAAGTCCCAAGACTGCATCCTTC
>PVKM010012586.1:0-31456 GCA_004027735.1 Carollia perspicillata | reverse complement strand
TGGCCCTTGCCCCCGCCCCCAGGGAGTCTGGCTGACCCAAGGCTCTCAGACACCTGCTGGGAAGCACTGGCTTCTGCAGGGTGAGCCCCTGGCTGTCAGGCAGCCACTCAACAGGAAAGGCAGCTGTGAGCTCCCGGGCAGACTTGGGCTCCCATGCCCTGCCCCTGTGGCTGAAATAAAGGGACCGTCAACAACTGGAGAAGCCACCTGCGTTCTCCTAAGACCAGCCCTTCTGGAGGGACCAGTCCTGGAAGAAACCCATAATCCCTGGAGTGTGAAGAGGGGCAAACAGTTAAGGCTGGCCTGGTTTCCTTCCTCCCAATAGGCACTTCCTCTTGCTCAGTGCAATACCTACCAGTGCTGCTAAAACCAGGGATCTGCCGGACCTCAAAGGCCCGAGGGGCCTCTCCGTGCAACACTCCGTAGCCATGACAGCAGCCCTCTGCTGCCCGCCCCTGCCCAGAGCTGGCAGAAGCCCTCTGTTGCCTTTCTTCCCTCAGAGCAAAGAGGCCCCAGGGCAGCCAGGGCCCGGTACACCCTAGGACGGCTACCGAGAGCCACCTGACCCCAGAGCAGGCACCCTTTCTCAAACCAGCTTCTCTGCAGCCAGCTGCCTCCTGGCACTGTGGCACACCACACTCAGGAGGGCCGGAGACGGGGCTCCAGCGTGGGGGCTCCAGCGTGGGTGCCCCGCCCTGCCTCGGGTCCAGAAACTCGGAAAGGTAGGGTGCCCCACTCTGCTTACTTCCAGCCCCTAGAGGTTGGGGGTGGTCTTTTTTTAAAATCTCTCAAGTGGCCTCCACACCCCATCCCACCACACCACCTCTGCCTTCCATCTGACCCATCCGCAGGCCCCTGGTCAGGGCCGGGACACCCACAACGCCCCCTTAGCACAGCACAAGCTCCAGTGCCCCAGACCCCCCCCACACCCCCGCCACCCACACCGTCCATCCACCCCCTGCTCAGTACACTCCCTGAATTTGAATTTGTGTAAATATTTATTTTTGTGTGTGAACAATATGACAAAGTAATCGGTAGATCTTTTGCAAAACGTCACCCCAGGCAATTTGTGAGATCTTAATGTTAAAAACTGGCAGAGACAATCGCCGCCTTAGAACCCTTGGTTATCAACTGCTTAACGAGTCACCTCTCCCCGCAGAGGCAGTGCCCAAGCCAGACAGGAACGGCTGGCTTTTCTTGACAGACAGGAGTGAGGAGGGCTGGGCAAGGGGCTCCCGCCGCCGCCACGCAAGGGACTGTGTCTAACGATCACACAAGCTACCGCCTCTAGTCGCGTTTTCCCGAGTTCGGGCTGCCCGACTGACCACCGTCAGCCGACCCGCTGCCTGCGCAGTAAGAGCAGAGGGTCGCGGAGGGAAAGGAAAGGCGCGCCAGTGGCGCGAGTCCGCGGGGGCTGCCAGCAGCCCCCCCCAGGACGGGTTCTGAGGCGGGGTCCTTCCCACTGGAGCTGTGCCGGAAGCCCCGGAGATGGCGGCATCAGGAGCAAGTCAGTATGTGGAAACAGGACTCCATTAGCTAGTTCAGTCAGGGAACTTGTTCTGTTTGGTTTTTGTTTTCGAAGATGCAGCTTCAACCCCGTCCCTCTCCTCCTGACCTGGAGAGCACCCAAGGGCTGGTTCTGCTGACCCTCACCCCCACCGTCACCCCAGAGACGGCCTTCTCCCAGAGCCCTGCCCCACAACCACTTAAAATTCTCAAGGAGGGAGGGCCTCAGGGCACAAATGAGTCACTTGGGATCCAAAGTTTAAAAGGTGAGAGTAGAACACACTGATTCCAGAGTCTTTGCAGGGGGCCGATCCCGAGAGAAGGGCGGAACCCGGAGACCGGGGGGCTGGTCTCGGTGGCAGGCTGCCCAGTAGACCAGCGACAGTGGGATGCACCTGAAGTCGCCTGCCCTCGTCCCTCATCCGGATGGACAGTGGACGTCCATCCAAGACAGCGTGGAAGCAGAGACAGGTGGGGGCGCGGAGGGTCTCAGAGGATTGCAAACAGGTGGATCCCAGCCATCCCTATTCCCAAGGGCCACTTAGGACTCCAGGGTGGTTACAGGATTAACTACCAGTTCATTTTCAAAATGCTGCTTTGAACTCAGAGGGTTGATACATTTAATTTGTAATTTTTTGTAAAACTTTTTACAAGACAGTAAAGTATTTCACCAGAATACCAGTTTCAATCTGTCCATGGTCTGATTTTTATATAATTTAGTGGTGCTTTAGGAACTTTGTTTTTGTTGTTTCTGGGCTACACAGCTCCATCTTTTTTCGCCTGTATCTACCTAAGACCAATGTGAACCTTTGTATTTTTGCTCCTAATTTTGGACTCAGTGAAAGTGTACTGTTTACATGTACAGATGCCCCGGTCCCTGTGTGTTCTGCAAGACTCGCTCTTGAGGGGGAAGGTGCACCTCACTAAGCTCATCTGCTTAGCAAAGCCACAAAACAAAACCTCTCACTTTTTAACCTATGTTTCCACCTAAAAACGAAGACGAAAACCCTATACCACATGGAAGTCAGATTTACTGAAAAACACTTTTCCAGTAAGCTCAGAACAATCTCCGGGCAGCCCGTGGCCCACGTGCGTCTACCATGTGGTCCACTGAGAAGCAGGGGTCAGAACGGAGACCTCCCACGGCCGGCGGTGGTGGGTGACCGCATGGGCGGACGACCGGTGAAAGTGGGACTGCGCTGCAGAATTGTGGGATGGATCCAGTTCTGGCAGCCTGGGATGGGGAGGTCGGGATGACTTGTGACCTTAAGGGTCAAGCCACCCAGGATTTAGGGACAACCCAAGGTCATCAGTCCCCTGGCATAACTCACACAGGTTTTTAGAAGATCGTGAGTTCGCCATCCGAGGCGGGATTTTAAGACTCTCCAGTGCAGACGGCACCAGCCCTCCTTCAGGGTCCAAGACATCACCTCTGGGGAGGGGCGGGGGGGTTCCACACGATAAGCATATGGCACTTAAGGCAAGCAGTGGACGGCACCGACTTTTAAAGGTGACCCTTTAGTACTTAATCAATGGCTTCACCTCTAAATTATATTTTTACAGATATGCACCTATGCAACTTAATGTGGCTCTTCTAAGCAGGTGAGGACTTCCTCTTCAACGCTCTATAAAAACCTTTGTGTTCTATATAGTGAGTTTTTCCAGTAAATGTGGCTTAATATTTTAATTCTTAGACTGTGTCTTCTCTATGTGATGCAACTAAGCTCTGTTTTGTTTGTGGAATGACTAGCACAGGCCAACTCCCTCTCCCCTCACTTAACAAAAGACCAATGAGCTGTTAATTGAGCTGTTATCTCCATGGTATTACTTGCTAAATGCACTGATTTCATAAGTATGTGGAATCCTTTTTCTTTTGAATCTGTATATCATATATAAGACTGAATCTACTTAATAAACACTGAATAACAAACCGAATGCTTTCTTTCCACCGTGTCCTCTAAACAGCAGCGCTGCCAGCCACACCTCTTCCCCCCAGGTCCAGTTTGGCAGCACAACCGTAGGTTCCACCTTTTCGCCTCGCCATAAAGCTAGCACACAGGTGGTCCTTGGTGACCTTCCTTGAACTAATGAATCTGTCATTTCCTTTGCTGGCACTCACCAAGCCCTGGCAGGCACCGTGTGGAAGTCGCGCAGTCCCCTTCCCAGGGAGGTGCCCTGGCCTCCGCTTACAGTGAGTTGGCAGGGGTGCAAGGGTGCAGGGCGCCTCCCCTGAATTCAGCCAGTGACCCAGCTCTCTCCCTGAAAACTGCACCCTTCCCACTCCCTTCACCCCCGCACACAGCTCTTCATCAGACAGAAACCAAACTCACCTGCCAGTCCCCAGACGCCGTCTCGGAAAACCGCGTCCCTGGTCCTGAACCTTCATTCCTGGGCATCCCGCTCGGCCCAAGTCCCCGGGTCCCGCCGTGAAGGAAACGAAAGCGCTCTTTTCCCACAGATGTTTACTTGTGCACTGATGGTTTTTCATCCTATATGCATATCATTTAAGTTAGACTTTGAAAGAAAGCTTGCAGGAATATGGGTAGGGACAACACTGATTGTCACAAGTTTAAAAAACAGTTTTGAGCACGTGAGCCAAATGCAAAAATACAAGTTTTAACTGTTACACACAGACACTACATGAAGGCTGTTTTCAAGACATTAGTTTTTGGAATGGCAGAAGAATCTCTTTAAAACATAAACTCCGTGCAGCTGCCAAATATATAAAAGGAAAGGGGCCAACAGTTTGAAGCCACTGCACCCAGAGAATGCACTCTGGGGCTAAGCTTTGTAAGGACAGTAGCAAGTGAACACCTGGGCAGCCTACCTTTTCACACACACGTGGCGACCACGAGCAGTGAATCCTCAGTCCTACCATGAAGACACATCTGTCCTACTGCATCTCCTGCCACTGAGGATCACCAAGGGACCGTAAACCCCCTACAACCTGGGACCACACATCCAGAATCCAGAGTGGCCACACAGACCGAGCCGGTTAAGTGGGACAATGCTTACCTCGGGGGAAATGCCGCAGCTCTGAGAAGCTGGAGGAGGACAGAGAAGCGCTGCTCGATCCCGGTCTGGCGTCTTCTGTGGAGCTCCCAACCACTGCTGGTAAGTGTACAGATGATCAAATGGAAATTCCTGCCCACTCCCCACCCCCACCCCCACCCCGAGCAGGGAGGTCAAATTTACACAGTGACCAAATAGGCAGCCTTCATTCACTTCCCTCAGTGATGGACAGGGAAGACCATGCACGTCACTGCATTTTTTAAATAATTTAAAATGCACTAGGGAAGCTTAGTAGTTACAGAAAACCTAAGGATCCTTTGCAAAATCACCTCTCCCCAACTTGGTCTTCCACATAAACCCAGATTAGCTTTGTCACCAGTCAGGGGGCTCCTGAATGCCAGGCCCCAGCTGCCTACAGAGCTCTCGCGCCATCTGCAAGAGTACGCACAAACTCACGTGCGCTCGGATTCCTGCAGGGGGAGGGCCGAGACCTCCCACCAGGGTCTTGAAGGAGCCCGTTCCCTGAAAGGCCAGGAGCCACTGCACTGCCAGCTGTTATGTGTTACTTAAAAACGAGACAAAACAAAACAACGCTTCTGTGTCCGTCTTTTGGTAGAGATGTTCATTCCAAGGTTTCAAATTGATGCAGAGAGCAAGCAAAGGGCACTGTCAAGCTTTGGTTTCAATCTTCAATCTTTAAGGCCACAAAGCCCACCTTCTGTCCCTTTACGACACCCACACCCAAGGGCAACACAGCCTGTGCCACCTCCTCTCAGGGCACAGCGCAGGCAGATGCTGGGCCCCTCAGGTAGAAGGGCTACTCTATTAAGCACACGTACCCCTCTCAAGCAGGGTCTGACTTCCCCAAGAGCAGGTTGGACATAAAGCAAATGAACACCTCAACAGGCAAGATATTATTTTTGTATTCTGAAACATTAGGTTTCCTCGTCCTTTGGATGGTAAGTAAAATGCCTCCCCTTCCGCTCAGTCTCTCAACTCTGTACTGCGCATTCAAAACTGCAGTGTGAGGCCACAAGCCCGACTTCCCTTAGGCGCCTGCACCTCCATGGCTCCTCTGTGGGGTGAGGGTCAAGCAGGTGAGTTGACAGGAGCTGTACAGGTTTCTACTGCAAATTTATGTAGTGGTCGTCTGGCTTGGGGCAAGCTAACAGCCTGGAGTACTTCCCATGTACGAGGCCCTCACAACTCTGTGAAGTAGGAACTACTGGCTCCTTTCAGCAACCAGGTTCGCAGGGCGGCCGAGTAACCCAACCACAGCGGCAGTGGCGGCAGGGCCTGTCCTCTAACCCACCACACCGTTCTGCCTCCACGATGAGATCACCTCTGGATCCTAACGGATTCTCAACTCCCGCAGACTGTGTGGGCAGATTCTGTGACACAAACGCACGCCTACACATCCTCACCACCAGGCGGCTGCCCAGTCACCACCAAGCCCAACCAGAACTTCTCCAACAGCACCTGTTAACGGCAGAACCACAAAACTGCAGCCCGAACTGCCCCACAGATGTCCCACCACACAGCGCCTATTTTCTCCAGTTCGCAGGAAGCAAGTTAATGGATCCTGCTCTCAGCTCATCTTCACTTCTCATCATTTTTTAAACTTTTGGCATATTTATATACTCAGATCCTGCCAAGCACAAAACCATGTATTTAAGTGCTCCGGATAAGCCGGAGGACTGTGAAGTCAACCCCTGCAGGCTGGCACGCACTCAGCCTCCCTCACACAGCGTCAGACCCCACAGTGCTCCAACTCCTCCCTCGCTGCGGCCGGCCGCTGTGCAGAGGCGCTGTGTTTACGGCTCTTCAAGGTTGGAACTGCTCACCCTCCCCACAGATCACCAGCCATTAGGAAGCTCTCGGGCAATCTCAGTCTCGTGGAGGCAGCCGAGACGAGCATCCTCACCACTTTAATTTCTGCTTTCTAGTGCACACTGCGGCCAAGTTTGCCACGTCACGCAGAGTCTACAGACTGGTGAAACAGACGAGTCGTGCTTTTAGGCCTCACCGCACAGCAGCACTCCTCACAACATCATGAGCCCCAGAGCCACGGTGAGCGAGCTGGCGCTCTCGCCCCTTTAATGCTGCTCTGCACTCCAGCCTGACCTTCCTCCCCACCCCCGTGGGGCAGCCACAGAAGATGACCGAGACCACAGCGCGGGTTGTACAGGTTTATTTTTTCCAACACCACAAGAGACATACAGGAGCAGTGCTTTCCCTGGGCAGCCCCACGGCCCAGACCGGTTTCCAGCTGTACCCTAGAGTGGCCCCAAAGGTCACAACAGAAGAAGAGGATCCAACACACGTGGGCCTCCGCTCCCTGTCTTTGGTAAACAGACTCTCGAGGCTGACAACTTGGATTTGGCCAATACTGCATTTAAATCACCACCACACGGCCCGCTTCTCCCTCAGACTTCAGATGGTAAGAATGCCACACTGGGTGAAATGGGAGGAGAAAGCTAAAAGGCCCTTCCAGATGAAGGGAGACCTGCTGCAGTCACGCCGACTCTGCTTGACACAGACACGCTCGCACAGGGAGACTGAAGGTGAACAAGGGCTCGCAACGCGGCGACAAGCCGAGGTGCAAGAAGTAAGGCAGGAAGCAGGGTGAGGAAAGACAACTACGGAGACATCTACTTGTTAGAAATGCGTTAGGAGAGAGGCAGGCAGCAGGCCCGTTTCTTCCCCAACCTGCTGTCCAAAGTACGTCAAAAGCAGCCCCGCGGCCCCAGGAGAGCACGCTCCCAGGTACTGCTGACAGGCGGCGGCCCTGGGGCACTCACCCTTGAATTCAGAAGCACTTAACACTGGTGGTGGTGATTTGTCACATACGGCAGTGAACAGCCAGTGAAGACTGGAGGGGAGACGTGAGGAGCGAGACGCCTTTTCTCAGTAGCGGGCAGGCGGGCTACCACAGGTCCACCAGGTGACCCGTGACGAGGCACCGGCGCACCCCGGCAGGTCACAAGTCACTCACTCGCTCCGCCCTCAGGTCGGGCAGCACAGCATGCAGTGGCTCTGACACAGGTGGAGGAAAGTCTACCACACCATTTTAATGCAATGATGCCCAAGACGTGAAGTAAGGGAGAGACGTTCATGTTCTCTGTACAATACATCCATTTACAGAATCAGCCAGTACTGTGTACAACATATAAATACATGATAAAACATTAGAGGTGCATAGAGCATACTTACAGAAAGCCCCAAAATTCACTTTATACATCCAAGGATAGTTAAAAATATAAAAATAAGAAACACACACTGCTTTGAAATGTAAAATGACTTTCACATACACAGGTGCCTGGAGATGCCCGCTCCCATGAGTCCAAAGTGACGAGGAGGGTGTCAGGCAGAGGCATTCACCTGCCGAACATCTGGACATCTGACTCACGAGGTCTACAGATGGCATTTTCAGACAGACAGCCTTACGCCTGACCCCATTGTCCAAGCAGGTCTATTCAAGGTTCCAAAAAACTCTTGTGGGCCAGTGGATTGTAATGAGACAGCAAAGTCCCAAATTTGCTTCAGCAACAGAACCAAAGGTCAAAAGGGCTCCATCAATTGGCATCAGGATGAACCCTGACCCTGAGGTCAGCAGGTGCTTGAGCCCCCTGGTGGGCAATGCAGGGAGTTACCTTAGCCCTGGGCTGGTTCTTCCCCAACCATCAGCTCCCCAGGTAGCATAAGGAAATGAGGAGGGGAGGGAGCAGTGGAAGACTGACATTTCTACTTAGTTGGGTAGGTTAGTTCCCTCCACGGAGAACACAACCTTCCTTCTTCGGTTTCAAGTCCCTCTGGGGTGTCAGGCAGGCTCCCCACGCCGCACCAGGCTCTAACTGTCTACACGAAGGCTCAGCTGGCTGGTTGGGCTTGAGCAGCCCAACAAGTTGCCCTGTGGGAAACCCCTCCAACAAGACAGGAAGGTTGGTAAGTGACAGAGAGGGCCTTTAGCACTATAAATTTCAGGGAGAGGCAAGAGCGCTCCTGCCTCAAGAGACGGAGTCTATATATCAATGATATTCTGTATACAGATTTAAGATCAATCATTATCAAAATACACACACTAAATATACAACTTTTCCAATGGCCATAATTTATTATCTCACCACAAGGCACAATACACAGAGCTTTGAGGGTCCAATACAGTCATCATGACAGAATGCACCACAGCCCTGGCACATGATCATGGCTTTCAGGCTGCATGCACACTGGAGCGAGATGCTCTCCACTGTGCTGCTGTCGGTGAACATTTGCAAGGAAAGTGATGCACTGTGGCTCGCACCGAAGTTAGCTTTGTGGCTCAGCTGCACCACACTTCCAGCAAGGCCTTTGGGAAAGGCTGGGGAGCTAGAGGAATAATTAAAGCTGGTGGAACTCAGCTGGAGTTTGGATAGCTTCCCATAAAATGCCTGTTTGATGTTGAGTTGGGAGGGGATAGAAGAAGGCTCCAGAGGCTGACTGAGCCCTTTCCCAGGCTCTCGGGGCAATTTCCAGAAGGGCAGGTCAAGGACAAAGGGCACTGCCTGCAAATGATCCACCAGATCCCGAGGACCAGGCCCGGCTGCATTTCTGTTCTCTGCATTCGCCTTGAGAGGCACCCCAACAAAAGTCTTCTCACTCTTGATGCTGCCAACAGAGGCAGGCGGTGGCTTTGGAGCCCAGTCCTCCCTGGCAGGCTGCACCCCACCAGACACAGAGATTTTACTTGTCCCCAACTTCCTACTGGGAAAACCAGGAGGGGCGTCAGCGGGCAGCGGTGTTGGCTCCACAGGCCGAGGGCACTGAAGGGCTGCCGCCAGGTTCCTAGAGCCGAAGAGCTTCTTCCCTTGGCCTCCGGCACTGTTCTGATCACCCAGGGCCCGACTTATCTGATCAGGACCCACAGAGACCACATTTGGAGATGAGAAACAAGGGGCTCTCGAGGTAGTGAGATTTCCTGGACTTGTGCCTGGGGCAGCATTTGAATTACTGCACTGGGGCAGATCGCGACCTTCCTTCTGTTCTTCAAAACCGAAAGGAGAGAACTGCTCTTTGGAATCCACTTCTACTTTCCCAAAGGCAGCCGTCAGATTTGTCACTGGATACAGGGAGTCTGAACTTGGGACCGTCTTGGAAATCTTTTGGGGCGCTCCTGGAGTCTGCGTGGCCTCCAGCCTGGCAAGACCAGTGTTTGCCTCACGGCTGTCAGGGCTGCTCCTGCCAGCTGCGCCACTGCTGCTCCCAGCATCTCGCAGGGACCCCTTCCGCTGCTCTTTCACAGGCGGGAGTCGTGGGCACTCGGGTTTGCTGCCAGAGAGGGCTGGAGGAAGAACCTTCTCCAGGGGCAAGTTGCCCTGCAGTAACTGCATTACGAGCGGGTTAGTGGCCTCCACTGAGGACCCGGGCCTGCCCAGGGATGCAGGTCTCGGCTGATACTCGGTACTGGCTAGCAGCAGGGAATCTGGGCTCTTCTGGGGAACCGAACACACACGAGACACCCAGCTCTGAGGAGCAGCAATGCTGTCTGTCCTTGTAACCGGACTCTGGTCACCATTCACTTTGGAGAGAACGGCAGAGCGGTCCCCATCGTGCTTCCCCTCCTTATCCACCACTGAGGATCTCTTCATCACCGCGACTTCGCTGGGGTCGGCCTCACTGCTCTCCTCAGAGAAGTGGCCTTCGAAGTCGGAGGCTGTGTCTGTGGACTCGCCGTGGGGACTCGCTGCTTCAGAGTCTCCACTGATTTTCAGCTTGTCGCCGTCCACCTGTTTGCAGTTGCCTGTGCTGTCAACGCAGCCCCGAGACGTCACTGCCCAGAGTGAAGGACAGGTGGGCAGATCTAGACCCTCTTCAGCTGTCAACCCCTCGGGCAATGCAGGAATGTGGGGAGCCGCCTTCTCCCACTCCTCTCCGACCTGGGGCTCAACAGGCGGAACGTTCTCTTTGGAGCCTCGTTCGGGCTGTCCCACTGCCGCCTCCTGTGACAGGCCGGGCATCCAAAGAGCAGCACCATCAGAGACAAGGGACTCAGTTTTCAAGTCTTCTTTTCTAGTAGCACTTTCCCTCACGGGTGGGCATGAGTCACCAAGTCCTAATTTATCATCAGATTGTCTGTCCTCTAGGCAGCCAGCCACTGATGACTCAGGGGTACAGCTGGGGGTCACATTCACAAGATCCTTCATGGTTGCATGACTGTCACTGTCCAGAGCCTGGCCAGTTCTGGCTTCTAATACAACACCCCCCACCAGAGACTGAACAGGACCGCTGTTGGTGGGGACAGTGGGTCCTTGCTCCTCATCATCCCTTTTCCAAGAAGTGGTACCAGACTCACACTCAGTTCTAACATCTAACTGCAGCGGAGGCTGCTCAACTGCTCTCTCAGGTGCTGGGGTTTGGGAGGAATATGGGGGCAAAGCCTGGCAGGGCTCGTCCCCAGTGGGGGCAATGGGGAGTTGGGAGGCATCTTCTGGGCCGCTTGTGTCTGGCACCCTCTGTAGCGGGCAGCTCTCCTCCCCTCTGAGAGAGGCCACGTGCTCCCTCCTGGCTCTAGGCACGGCAGTTCCAGCCGGGGTGTGCTCCTCATTCAGAGGACAAGGCGGCAGTAGTTGTGTTCGCTGTAGATCTGACGCACACTCTCCAGTGGTTCTGGGGGCTCCCCTGGGCTCAGGGTGGCCACAGGCCTCACCACCATTACCACTGCTGCCGCCTCTGCCACCTCCCTCATCGGTGGCCCTGCCGCCACCTCCACCCGGGCCACCCCCCCCTCCGATGGCAGTAGTGGCCGCCTCTCGATGGCAGTGGTGACCTCTCGCCCCTCGGACCTGCAGAGCACGGGCTTTAATGTCTGCGAGGGTCCTGGCGCCAGTCCAGCCCCGGTAGGAGGACTCCGTGATGGGGACAATGCGGGGGCATATCTGGTAAGTGGGCTGACCTTTAACCACCCAGGGTGGTTTGATACGTGAAAGTTGTATCTGCAAAAGAAGAATTAGAAATCAGTTTTAATGGACTGGGTGCTTAGACCTAGGCACTGTTAAGCTAAATTAGAATTCTAATAGCTTAGGGGCTGTGGCCTAGAAAATCAAATCATTTTCCTTAAAAATTAAATCGTCGTGGTCAAGCGCCTGTCCACACCACCACACCGTTCCAAAAAGGTTCTGCTCAAAGGTCGTTACATGCTGCACTTCGAAATTTACTGTCTGGCGGGACCATGCAAGCCACTATACAAAGAATCTATCACCACCTGATAAAACAGTTCAAAACCCCACAGGAGTCTGACCTCTGGAGAGAACCTCAGCAGGGTGAGCAGACAAGTGCAGCAGAACAGAACCTCACTGCCCTGATCGTCAAATCGGTCTCAGGAATAGCTCTCTGGTAGAGGGCTCTACACGCCCACAGGATCAACACAAGGGCCCGGCAAAGGGGCTCCACAAATCTCCTGGCCCTCGAGGGGAAGGAGCCTCCTACCCGGATAGGCGGGACTTTGGGCTCCTCTTTGGTGGGCTGTGGCTTTTCGGAGTGAACACTTTCAATTGTGTTACGAAAGGACTGACGGTCTTCAAGCCGGGGCTTCTTTTCGGGAAAGGACGCAGAGGCTGCCTCCTCAAAGGATTTCCTCTTCTGATCCTTAGGTTCCTGATCAACGGTCTCCTGGTGCAAGCTGGGAATTCTGTCTGGAGAGGCAGAGGCCGCTGCCAGGTTGTCTGGATCGGCCTGGATCCGAGAAGCCCCGGCTTCCACCGCGAATCTGGGACCCTCGGAGTCAGGTGCTGCAGAGGATGTGCCGGGCAGCTGGGGACTGCCTGCCCCTGCTGAGTCAGTCTTAGCCTCCCCATCCTTGTAGAGGGGGATGTCTGGGGCCGCAGATTGTGCATCTTTTATAATCCCTCCTTGGTCTAGCTCCTGTTTTTTGTACAGATTCCTTCTAGCTCTGGTTCGGAGATCTGGCCGGGAGCGTTTCTTGAAATGCCCGTCTCGCTGCCGGGTGGCCGGACCACGCTGTGGCCGTGCTGATTCCCCTGACACACGCAAGTCGCTCTTGATTCCAGCCTCCTCTTGGCCCACGTTCTGCTGCAACAACTCTTCTCTGGTCAAACCCAATCTGCAAACCAAATGCACACCATCAGTTCCAGGGCAGAGAAGCCATGTCTACTTTCTTTCCATGAGGGACACACACTCAGATATGAGATATCTCAGAACAAAATAAATCTGCAGTGCAGAGTACTAACCACAGGAAAAGCCCTGGTAGCTTCCCTATGGATGGCATTAGGATACACGAGCCAAGTCACCGTGACCTCCACATTCCCATCCAACCCAGAAGTACGCATGACTTTGTGTCTTTATCCCTCAAAAGCTGGACCAACACTCACAGCAACCAAGTGCCTTACTTCTGTCCATAGTAGTCCTCAAAGAATTTCTCTTTCCATTGTTCCACCTTCTTCTCCTTCTCCATTTCCTGTCGTATCCTGACTTGCATCTCGTGCGTGAATTCGCCTGGAGAGAAGGAGCACTTTCTGAGCACAGGCGCTCAGGGTATTCGTGCGTCTGATGGAAAGCAGCTCTATCTCCTCAGCTTTCAGTGACTGGTGAGTTTAGACCTTTTTTTCACCCTCTCTATCTTCATGCTGGTTCCCGTCTCCTCCAAAGAATCTCTAACATCATGCTCTCACTCAGAACAGAACTAACATGCCTGTTACAAGGGAAATTCATTCTTCCCCAGGGCGATTAGTCATCAAACAGCAAGCAACACACTGTTCAAAAGAGCAAATCAAAAACCAACTGAACAAAAGAACCATTCTTACTTCCTGCCCAGAAAAAAGTTAACCTAGCAGGCCTGACTGCATACCCTCAGAAAGGCCTCCTTACACGGCTGGCCCTTGGCTGACATCTGGGAACCTGGATGTGGGGGGAGGTTCCCACCCCCTAACTGATATGAATGGCTCACTGTGCCTAAACTGTTTCTGTCAACAAGACGGTTTATGACGAGCACCTGCTTTCCTTTGGGGAATCTGGAATTTGGGTATGTGCCAGGCATAAGCATGCTACATGATTAGCTCCCAATAAAACCCTGGGCACCAAGTCCTTAACAAGCTTGCCTGGTAGACAACATTTCACATGTGATGTCACAACTCGGTGGGGGAATTGAGTGCGTCCTGTGTGACTCCACTGGGGGAGGACCTTGGAAGCTTGCTCCTGGTTTCCCTGGACTCCACCCCAGTCGTCTTTTCCCTTTGCTGATTTTGTTCTGCATTCTTTTGCTGTAATGAACTACAGCCGCGAAGATGACCATACTGAGTGCTATGAGTCCTCCCTAAAGAATCAATAAACCTGGAAGGCATCTCAGGGACCTCCCAAGACACTCCCCTTGTTGCTTCCCCACAAAATTACATTAGGAGAAGCTAACAATCACTCCAAGTGACAATGTCTAAAATAGAGCATCTAATGAAGATTAATGTGAAGTTCAATGCCATGGTGTACTTTCTTCCACCCATCCAGACAACACTATATGCTTACTGGGGAAAAAAAAGAACTGGAGGGTTTTAATAATGAAGAGGCAATGCAGATGGATGCACACACACAAAGCAGTGGAAGCCCCAATACTCTGAGCCTTACTTAGAGCCATGGAGCACAATGACACCTGCCACGTTTATCAGTATTAAGAGGAAAGCCTGCCTTATACTAAATATCCCTTGGGGAAAAAAAGTAGAGATTGGTGAAAATGAATGTTTGAGTTTTAAATACCAGGAGACCAGTGACACCGCCCATGGCAGGCACCTCTCAAGCCATCAGAGATGAGAACCTCTACTCACCATCAGCCAGGCGCTCCCGCCAGCTCTGGGCCGCATGGGTGAAAAACTCATTATTCAGCGCACTGCTGCTGAGACGCGGCAGGCCATCTGTCCCCACCTACAATGATCAGGCAAATAATCCAATAAATAAAAAACTTACGAAGACACCAGGAGCCCAGAGAGAAGCGAAGAGGCGGCTACCTATCCGTACCTGTCTATCCACTTCCGGCAGGAGGAAGAGGAGTTGCTGCTGGAAGTGGGACGGCAGGGCGTGGAAGGTCCGAGAGTTTATCAGGGCCCGGAGGTTGGTGTTGACAAGAATGGACCCGGGCGTCTCAAAATCTATCTCTTCCCCTCTGTTGCGCTTCATCTGACCTGTGATTTTTGAAGCAGTAAAAAGCAAGGTATAGATTTTCAGCTTCTTAAAGCAAAAAAGCAAATACTAACTGAGGGGGAAAACCTCTGTTGGCAACAACCGAGCCACCCAGAACTTAGCAGCACACAATGTGCTCAACTACCAGTCCACCCGAACCTGCATGTCGCGGTTATTCTTTCCACTGCCACTGAACCTGGGAGAGCACTTGGGCTCGCCTCCTCTCAGACAAGACTGTACCAGGCTGTGTCACAGCCTGAAGAGGACACTCTTCCCACAGAGAACCAGGCAGGGGCAGGCTCTGACCTTCCCTCCCGAGCTGGAGAACAGGCTCCACAAGTCAACTGGTAAAATGATGGAAGTTGTTTAAAGTAGATCGAGTGAGCATACACGGGCCAGTCTGCAGAAGCCTCGTTGTAAATGCACTGAGAGCTGTGATCTCTGTGCAGGAAGGTACTAAGAGTTGTTTAAAGCCCACTGAAATGTCAATACCTTTCACAGAAGCCTCAGCAAATGTTACTTTTACTTTTTTTAAAAAATCACTTAGAATAGAGACCTGTGAGACCTCAGATTTAACTATGCTGATCAGTTGGAAAAGCAGACTTACTTCCCACTTGGGCAATGTTTTATTCTAATTTTCACAAGTCAAAACGAGTCCTCTTAATGGTTTCTTGTGACCCACTTAGAAAAAGCCTGCAGGTGGGCTTTGAGATATAAATCCTGAAAGCGCCAACAGCATACTGGCCTCACACGGAGCCCTGCAGGGTGTGGGCGGCGCACGCTACTGAATGTGTACGCATCTGCCAAAGTCAACTCAGGCTTCCATTCGACACGCGGACGGGACTGTGGAACGGGCACCTGGCAGAGACTAGACTGCTGAGAACACATGTGGCAGGACGTTATCAAAGAAAGAAAAGGGGTGTTGGAATTCTTCACTGAGAAGCTCAGAAGGAGTTTTTGCTCCCTCAAACGCTGACTGAACAGTGCCACCAAGGCAGGCACAGCCTGGGCGCTACAGGGACAGACAAGGAGCAACATGGCACCATCTCCGCCCACAAGGAGTTCTCTCTCAGTCTAGCAGAGAAGACCTACATATGGAATACGCAAAATGCAAGGTAGGAACAAAAAATAGAGGGCCACCCAAGAAAAACTGCTGAACAGAAAAAAAGACTTCATGTCACTTGGCCACTCACCTGTGGCTGGCTTCCGGAAGCCTCTCAGGAGCGGGGCAGGGTCCCGGGCGACCTCGGCCTGGCCACGAATAGCAGCGCTGCCCAGGGCCAGAGAGCCGCTGCTGCTGCTGGACGGGCTGCCGCTCTCGCCATCGGCGTGGCGGCCCGAGAACCCTGAGGGCACAGCATTCCACTGGTCAAAAGTGTCACCCACCATGCCCATGTCTCCCAGACAAGCTTACTTCTCCCAGCTCTCCCCGAGATGCTGCCAGCGATACCGGGTGCTTCCATGGCCCAGCCCTGGGCTGTGAGAGCTCAACACCTGATGGGCTGGCTTTAAAATATCACATAAGAATGCCAAACTGCTATCTCGGTGTGCACAGCGCTGCACACTCCTGCACTGGACCCTCATGACCTCCCGTGAGGCAAACGGGAGGGCGCAGCAGAGCCCGGCACTGCCGCCTAGGGCAGGTCTCGCTACCGCAGCGTGCGCCTGCCCGAGGAGGGGCTCCTGACTCGACTGGCCTCGCACTACCTAGAGCTCAGAAACTGCCGCCAGGGGAGGCAGGAGCCAGGACCTGAGGGAGGAGCGCCACGATCAAGCGTTTACACTTACCTGATGCAGATTCCACGTGGGCCCCGTTTACCTTCAGAGGAGTCAGGACAACCCGAGGCAGCATCACCCCAGTCTTTTTCTTCTGCTTGTTTGCCTATATTCCCGGAGGGAATACAGAAAGAGCCCGAGTCACCTGCAGGGACACAGCAGCAGCCCCCTCGACCGCGTCTCCACTCACTGTCTTGTAAAACTGAGTCCGTATTCGACCAGCGTGGGCGGGTAATGCCGGCAGCGGCACTGACTGGTACTGGGCCAGGTGCCGGCCCCGTGACACGCCTCACCCAAGCGGAAAAGAATCTATCATTATCCCCATTTTACAGGTGAGGAATCTGCCCAAAGACCCAAAGCTAGTGAGCGAAAGGGCCGTAATTCAAACCACTGACTTCCAGGCTCACGTTCTCCCCACTCTGCGCTGTGCTCTACTTCTCCCTGCATTATCCAGCCACGGTAAAGAAAAAAAAAAACAAATCACTGCTCTCAGACCTATGACCCACTTTTTCTACGACCCACTTTTAAAGGGTACTAACAGGTGGAGACCAAACTGATTTCCTCTACTCTGCAAACACGCCCACAGTTAACCGCAGGAGGGAAGAGTCGTGTCTGTGCCTGGCCTCACTTATCCCCCAGCCTGGTCACCAACTCTCCCCCTACCTGTGAGGAGGCTCTGTAGCTGTCCCTGGGATTGGAAAGAGGCCGACTCTGCGATTCTGTAGAGCAGGATGCATTCGAAGATGTTTCATCAAGTGACACTGGAAGGGAGGGAAATAAGTTAGTCCTTAGCAACTGCTTGTGGCTCCTCACCCACCTTGTTAAGGGCACTTACCATCATTTTCACCACTCACGGTGCTGGTTTCGTTAGACCCACAGCTCTCCACGTCAGCTGTGTCCTCTGGCTCTTCTCCCTCCACTGCAGGCGGACTGCGAGACCACTGCAGGGCATCCTTCTGTGACGGCCAAGGGAAACTCAGGTGAGCAAAACTCTGCAAAATCCTCCGAGCTCAGCAGTCACCTCTAAATGTGTACACTGCTTCTCCCTTCTAACCAACCTTTCTCAGCAAGTGCTTTTCATACATATGTCAAGAAAGTTAGATAAAACTCTGCATCCAATCATTCATTCAACATTTATGAGGTGCCTCCTGTAAGTTACACCATGCTAGTTTGGGGGTGGGGGGCCGTAGTTACTGGGAGTGGGAAACAGGAACCTGACCTCAAGGAGCTGAACGGGGCTGGGGAGAAAATCAAATCTATGATACAAGGCACAGTGAGAGAGGCACACAGAGAAAAGAAGCTGCGAGGAGAAGGCATCTAAGTCATTAGGTTTGAGGGAAGAGGGCAAGGAGGACAGAAAGTAAGGAACTGAGTTTTAAAAGATGTTAGCTTAAAATTTTTAATTAAAAAACAAACAAACAAAAGACGTTAACTTGTAGACTAATTGGTTGGCGGTGGTGTGAAAGGAGGGAGCTCTAGATAACAGGATGAGCAATGTAGAAGAGCATTCCAAACTCAGAGAAACTGCGCATTTCAGTAGGTATGTGGGGAACTGGGTATGTGAGGAGGCTAGAGATCTCTCTAGCAAGAGGGAGATAAGATGCTGTGTGCGGAGGGATTAAGATTCTGATTGTTCTGGAGTCTCTATAGTCAGGGGAATGATTAGTTTTAGGAATTTCATTCTGTCAAGCATGGGAAGTCTGAGGGACAAAGAGTCCGACTACGACAGAAGTGCAAATGAAGAGGACCCGAACTGACGTCAGTAAGGCAGTGGGAAGGAAGCTCGAGCGCAGAGGAGGGCTCCGTTCCCAGTTTTCATCCAACAAATGCTTCTTCCAGCAGGTGCTGCTGCAGAGTCCCAGAATTAAATTCCACCCTTCCAAAGGAAAACTCGGCAGCTACCTCGCACCTCCACACTAGGAGGGAGTATGAATGAATACTGGAGTTTGGAGAGAAGAGGAGCAGAGATGATTTGGGACGGAATGTCCTCTTCTTTGAATAAAAGTGTGTGAAGAGGGTAGGTAAAATCATGGTTTCCCCTCTCATAAATATATCAGAAATTTATATGGAAATCTACAAATATCTTACTCATCAACTTCATGGGCCCCTTTATCCACTATACTAAGTTTTCATCAATTTATTTTCATTAATGTAAGCTCAAAGCAGGCTTAAATTAAAAAGAAACGGCTTTTTCTATCTTTATCTCTTTTCCCTACTGGCTGAAAATGCTCCTCAGAATCAAAAGCTAAAGAAAAGTTTTAGTATTAAGCTTCCAATTACTTTATTTTTCGGACTCTAAGATGCACTTGTTCCCTTCCCCCCGATTTGGGAGGAATAATGGTCATTAATGCTGCTGTTGAGTTCTGTTTACATGTGTACTGGTGAAATATTATGTTACTTAACATTTTACATTTTTTGCTTCAAAAAATTTCCCATTTTTCTCCTCTAAAACCTAGGTGCGTCTTATGGTCTGAAAAATACAGTATGTTTATTAACTGCTACATTCTTGAACTGATGCAACAAATTTCTCTCTGGCCCCACAGGCAAACTAAGATAAACCACTCATTAATGAACAGAGGGTGTCTACTATATTGGCACAAGCGATCCCAAGGCTCTGGTCCTGGCAAAAGTGTGGGGAAACCGTGCATACACTGTTGGTGGGAGTGAAAATGGTGTGAAAAGGTTCAGACACAGCCAATGAGAAAGTAAACTGTAGGCAAAAATCTGGGAAAAAATGTATATACCTTTAAGCAAACACTTCTATTTCTGAGACTTACACAGAATAATGTGTTTAAACATAATAAACTTCAAAAATAACCCTTCAAATAGAAGATTAATGAACTGAACTACATTAAGATCCTCTGCTCAGCAAAAGACACCATTAATGGAATAAAAAAGGACAAGTTATCTATGGAGTTGGAGAAGATGCTTGCAACTCTCGTAACCAATAAAGAACTTGTATCTACACCACGGGTGTCAAACTCATTTTCACGAGGGGCCACATCAGCTTGGAGGTTGCCTTTAAAGAGCCATAATAATTTTAGGACTGTATAAATGTAAGTACTCCTTGACTGTTAAGGAGTTGAAATTACATTTGGCCCTTTGAAGGCAACCCCGAGGCTGATGTGGCCCCTGATGAAAATGAGTCTGACACCCCGATCTAGACCATATAAATGAGTAAAAAAATAAAAATACAGAAGAAAAATAGGCAGAAGATGTGAATTAGGCATCACACCAAAGAGAATATCCAAAAGACCAACACTTGTATTAAAAGGTATTCACCCTAACTATGAGGAAGATACTCATGCAAATTAAAACCACGATGAGGTATCATCACATCCTTGAGAACAGCTAAAATGTAAGTTTAACAATACCAAGTAGTGTTGGTGAGGATGTAAAACAGGTACACTGAAAACGGATCCAACCACATGACACTGGACTTTGGTATTATCTGATACAGTTGAAGATACAAACATCCACAAACATCCTATGACCCAGTAATGTCAGCCCTCGGGGTGGATTCCCTAGAGAAGTACATATCTGTACACATCAAAACTCACACCCGCATGTTAATGGCAGCACCATCTGTAACGTGGGCTATGAATGACCAAAGTGCCCGTCATCAATAGAATCAACACACGGTCAGTGTTCTCAAAACACGAAAATCATAAAGTAAAAAATGAGCCAACTACAGCCATGCACAACAATATGGATTCTTAAAAACAAAATACTGAATGAAAGAGCAAAAGAATGCATAGCGTAATAATTCCATCTATAAAAAGTTCAGAGACAGACAAAATTAAACTATAGCGTCATGGATGCAAATACAAGTGGGAAGTAATACAGAAAAGCAAGAAAATAACTTCCATAAAGTCAGGACAGTAGTCGCCTTTGGGGGAGTGAAGGGGGCTGTGATTAGAAAGGGTTATGTGGTGGCTCCTGGCCACACCAGGGGTCTCGGTGTGAGCAGCAGTTAGAAAGGTGTTGACAGGCACGTGCCTCAGAGACACTGCAGGGTCGGTTCCAGATCACCACATACAGCAATAAACCGTCACGTGAACTTTTTGGTTGCCCAGTAATATAAAAGTTAACTTTATACTGTAGCCCATGAAGTATGTAATAAATAGCATTAGGTCTTAAAAAACAATATACATTGTTTTTGCCTTAATTACAAAATATTTTATTGCTAAAAAATTGCTAACCATCATCTGAGCCTTGGGCAAGCCATAATCCTTTTTACTGGTAGAGGGACTTGCTGACTGACTAGGATATGGCTACTGAAGGGTGGGGCGACTGTGGCAACTTAAGACAACAACTGATTCTTCCTTTCATGAATGATTTCTCTGTAGCATGAGATACTATTTGAGAGCATTTTACCCACAGCCGAAAGTCTTTCAAAATTGGAGTCAACCCTCTTAAACCCTACAACTGCTTTATCAACTAAGTTCATGTAATATTCTAAATCCTTTGTTGTCACCAAAAGTAGATTCCATCTCAAGAAACCACTTTCTTTGCTCATCCCTGAGAAACAACTCCTCATCTGTCAACGTTCTGTCAAGGGACGGCAGCGGTTCAGTGACATCTGCAGGCTCCACTTCCGAGTCTCCTTCCCTTGCTATTTCCACCACATCTGCAGTTACTTCCTCCATTAGGGTTTGAACCCCTGGAGGTTATCCATGAGGGTTGACATCAACTTCTCCCAAACTCCTGTTAATATGAGTATTTTGATCTCTTCCCATGAATCACCTACGTCCTTACTGGCATCTAGAAGGATGAATCCTTTCCAGAAGGTTTTCAATTTATGCTGTAGATAGGAATCACTGTCTACAGCAGCTACAGCCTTAACAAATGTATTGCTTAAATAATGAGACTTGAAAGTCAAAATTACTCCTTGATCCAAGGGCTGCAGAATGGATGTTGTGTTCGTAGGCATGGCAACAACATTAATCTCGCTATACCTCTCCATCGGAGCTCCTGGGTAACTGAGTGCATTGTCACTGAGCAGTAATATTTTGAAAAGAATCTTTTTCTCCTGAGCCATAGGTCTCAACAGTGGACTTAAAATATTCAGTAAGCCAAGACAAACAAATGTGCTGTCACCCTGACTTTGTCGTTCCATTTGTAGAGTACAAGCAGAGTAGATTTAGCATAATTCTTAAGAGCCCTGGCCTAGGATCTCCAGAATACCATTATCAGCACTGGCTTCAACTTAAGCTCACCAGCTACATTAGCCCCTGGTAAGAGTCAGCCTGTCCTTTGAAGCTTTGAGGCCAGGCACTGACTTCTCCTCTCTAGCTATGGAAGTCCTAAAAAGCATCTCCTTCTACTACATGGCTGTTGCATCTACATCGAAAATCTGTCGGTCAGGGTCGCCAGCCTCATTAACTAACTTAGCCAGATCTTCTGGATAACGTGCTGCATCTTCTTAAAGCAGCCACGGCTGCTTCGCTTAACACTTCCATGTTACGGAGATGGCCTCTTTCCTTAAACATCACAAACCAACTTCTGCTAGTTTCAAACTTTTCTTCTGAACTTTTCTCAATTCTCTCAAGTCTTCAGAGAACTGAAGAGAGGGCCTTGCTCTGGGTAAGGCACTGGCTTAAGGAATGTTGTGGCTGGTTTGATCTTCTATCCAGACCACTAAAACGTTCTCTATATTAGCAATAAGACTGTTTTGCTTACTTACCATTCATGTTTTCATTTCCTTCACGAGCTTTTCCTTTGCATTCACAACACAGCTAACTGGCACAAGAGGCCCAGCTTTTCGCCTATCGACATGCTTCCCCTCACTAAGCTTGATCACATCTGGTTTCTGATTTAAAGTGAGAGATATGCATTCTTCCTTTCACTTGAACACTTAGAGGCCATTTACGGTTATGAACTGGCCCAATTTCAAGTTGTCCTTGTGTTGCAGGGACCAGGGAGCCCCAAGGAGAGGGAGAAAGACGGGGTAACGGCCAGTCAGAGCAGTCAGAACATGTACAACATCTATCGATGAAGTTCACCGTCTTATATGATGAATGAATGCAGTTCAAGACACCTCAAAACTGTTACAACAGTATAGCACCAAAGATCACTGATCACCTTAAGAACTACATGAATAGTTTGAAATGTTGAGAGAATTACCAAAATGTGACCAAGAGACAAAGTGAGCAAATACTGTTGGAAAATGGCACTGTCAGACTTGCTAAAGGAGAGGTTGCCATAAACTTTCAACTTGTTTAAAAAAAAAAATGCGTATCTGTGAAGTGCAATAAAGCAAAGCACAAAGTACGCCTGTGCAGTATTTCCATCAAGGAACACTACTATAGCCCTGGCTGGTGTGGCTCAGTGGACTGAGCACCAGCCTGCTAACCAAAGGGTCACTGGTTCGATTCCGTCAGGGCACATGCCTGGGTTGTGGCCTGAGTCCCCAGTAGGGGGCATGCGAGAGGCAACCACACACTTACGTTTCTTTCCCTCTTTCTTCCTCCCTTCTCCTCTCTCTAAAAATAAATAAATAAAATCTTTATTTAAAAAAAAAAAGGAACACTACTATAGACAGTCATTTGAAAAACTGTTGCAGAATATTTAGTAAGAAAAATGTTGATGAAGCAGAAAGTGAATTAAGCAGTTAAATTTCATTCCATCGTGTTTTTAAAAATAGATATTGTGTGAATGTATCTGCACAGACAAAAGACAAAAGAAATATATCTAAGGTGTTAACCAACACCACTTCTAGGTGGTGGAGTTGTGAGTACTTCACTGTCTTCTTGACTTTGGGTATTTTCTACAAATAAATTGTGGGGGTTTTTTTTTGTTTGTTTTGGGTTTTTTTTGATGATCAAGAAAGTAACATTTAAAAAGAAAAATTAGGATGCTAAGCACTTTAGTACCAGCTAAGTCAAATTTCCTTCCTCTAGATCCCAGAACCTAGGGAACACACAGTGGTGACTACATATCGCATTAACTAAACAAACAGAAATACTGTCCACTTGTTTGCAAATCAAACTACACAAGGTTTCTAAAGTCACACATTTTCAGTAAAAAGCAAACAGGAGAACAAAATGTTTCCTCCTGTTTCTTTTAGAGAGCGGGGAGGAGAGTGAGAAAGAGAGGGAGAGCAGTGTGCAAGAGATACATCAACTAACTGGTTGCCTCTCTCACACCCGCAACTGGGGACCCGGCCTGCAGCCCACTGAGCCATACCAGTCAGGGCCTTGTGCAGAACTTTTTATGACAATGCTTTTCTTTCTCATGGGTTAGTATCTAATAGCAGAACTGCTGGGTATAGGATAGACGAATGTTTCACTTCATTTTTTTTAATTGTCAAACATTTCCAAAAAGTTACACCCCCAAAAGCACTAAAGTCTAAATGCTCCACAGCCAACACTTGGTGTTGTCAGTCTTACTTTGGCCATTCTAGAGGGGTGCCTGACTGTGGTTTTAATTTTCATTTTCCTGATGAAAAAAGACACTGAGCACTTTTTAATGTGCTTATTGGCCATTCTCATCTCTTCCTTTGTTAAGTATCTCTTCAAGTCTTTTGCTTATTTTTTGAGTTGCCTTTTTTTTTATTATACTCATAGGAATTCTTTATTCTAATTGATCATGGGCATGAATTACATTCACAAACACATTTTAGACATTTTTATTTAGAAATAATTTTAAATTTAAAAGAAGCTTTGAATTTATAGAGTAGCTGCAAGAATGAACGTAGTACAAAGAATGCTTGGCATATACTTTTTACCAATATTCACCTACTAACACAAACAAATGTTTTTAAAATGCATAAATTATATTAGTTTGGCAAGCCAACTGGAAAAGAGGCTAGTAATGGGGAATAAAAAGCAACCAGCAGTAATAAATAAACCTAAACAACACATTTCTCTGTAAGTTGGATATTTTTAGAAATAAAGGCACTACGAATAACAAACCCCAAATATGAATAAAATAGCACTAAATTTTAATGAAGTTTAAACTGCCAATATTAGATAGAAAAGATACGCAAATCTCAGGTATGTCTTTCCTTTCTTTTTGCGTCTGATAAACCTTTCCTGAGCAAGGAATGAGTTTCTTAGGAAAGGCTGATCTGCAGGTTGTTTTAATGTAAACTGTGAAAAACTAAGAACACACTGACCATTCAACAGTATACCAGAGTTCCTAACCAACACAAGATTTTAAAAACAAACAAACAAACAAACAAACAAACAAGAAGGAATTAGAAAAGATAAGCGTGTCAGAATTTCCAGAGAACATAATTATGAATATTGAAGACCCAAGAGATTCAGACCTAGTAAGAAATTCTGCAAGGTTGTGAGATTCAAGAAATTAAAAACTTAAGTGATCCTAAAATCAGAAATAACATCGCCAATTAGAAAATGTAATTTAAAACAACAAAGAACGTAAGTTACTCAGGGGTAAATTTCATAAAACAAATACAGTCATCTTGTGAAGAAAACAAAATTTCACCAAGAAAGGTTTAAAACCTGAATAAATGGAGAGCTATGACATGGTCTTGATCAAAAGAACTCAACCCATGATAAAAAATGTCTAACCTCCCAAATTGATTTGTAGATTCAATGAAATTCCAGTAAAACAGGATTTTGGGGGGTAGAACTTAGAAGACATGGAATACAAAGGACCACACATGGCTAAGAAACACTCTTGAAGAAGAGTAAGATGGGAGGACCTACTTTTTAATAAAAGCTCTAGAAACTGAGTAGAGGAGCAGTTACCAGGGGAGAGGAAGAGAGAAGAGAAAAGACTGCGCAGGGACACGGGGTTTCTTGGGACAATAAAAATGTTCTGGCGTTAGATAATGATGAGGGCTGGAATATAATAGAAGCCACCGAACTGTATACTTTGTTTCAATTTCACTTTATTTAGAGAGAGGAGAAGGGAGGGAGGAAGAGAAGGAAAGAAACATCGATGTGAGAGAAACACAGATCGCCTGCCTCTCTTGCACACCCCTACCAGGCACCAAACCCACAACCCAAGAATGCACCAGGAAGCCACCGGCAACCTTTCAGTTTGTGGGACAATGCCCAACCAACTGCGCCATACCGGTCAAAGGACAACTGTGTATTTTAAATGGGAGAAATAGTCTGTAATCCATACAACTATATAAATTATAGCTTATCCAATCTAACTGACAGTTCTGAAAACATAAATTAATCAAAATTTGTAAAAACCACATTGAAAACAGGAGGTTTATAGATCCAAAGTTAAAATTCAACCTTAGACAATAGAGGCTAAAATGGTCTGTTAATATTTTTTAAATTTTTTTTAGAACTTAAAAAAAAGATTATATTTATTCCTTTTTTAGAGAGGGGAAGGGAGGGAGAAATAGAGAAACATCGATGTATGGTTGCCTCCTGCACGTTCCCCACTGGGAACCTGACCTGCAACCCAGGTATGTGCCCTAAACCCGCAATCAAATAGGTGACCCTTTGATTCGAAGGCCAGTACTCAATGACGGAACCACACCAGCCAGGGCTGTCAATGATGTTTTACTTTTGTTACATGAATCCTAAAAAATTAAAACTAGTAAACAACCTCCGTGTATGCTTGAGGGAAGGCTTTAAGCCTTAAATACTTTATATAAGTATTTCAAAAAATACTTTATATAAAATAAAAGTCCTACTGAATTTAAAATCTATTTGCATCATCACAAGCACTTTCAATATTATAGCTATCAAAAAGGGAAGAATTGTTATTTAAAAATAAACACACTCTTGGCACACAACTGAAAGAGAAGAAATTGTCTGAATTCTCAGTAATGACAAAAAAAAGTTTCCATCAACTATAAATAAAACAAAACTTTATCTGTGATTTGGCACCCACATCTGCCAACCAAGTTTCTAGTCAATGCTAACCACAAGCCCATGACTCCTCCGAAGCCCTTGGGTCTGGATGTGTTTTAGAATTTCTTGAATTTTAGAATGGTAATAAAGTGATACAGTTTTAACACCACCAGCAATCCATTAGTATTTCTGAAATAACATATGTTACATTCCAAGTAAAATAAATAGGTTTAAATTAAATTGTTAATAAGGGATTATGGACCATAAAAAAGCATATTTTCAATAAAAATTTTTAAAAGATTTGGAATAATTCTACTTTTCTCATCACAGATTAAAAAAATATAAAGAAAATTTAAAGCCATGTTTTCCTCAAGTCTCGCAGACGGCCTCCAAACCACTTCCACTGTGCTCATTAAAAAGGTAAAGACGCAATCTCTTAGAAAATTCTCAGGCATTTGCACATGGAGACCACAAAAGTACAAGGATGATCACTGCAGCAGTGAAAAACTGGAAAAATAATGAAAAATGTCCACAATCAGGGACTGGATAAAATGCGGTACACTGATATGATACATTACTAAACAGTAGTTAGAAAGAATAAGAATACATTTACATAAACAAACCATTTTTCATGGATACACACGAACGGGAAGGATTCACATTACATTAATGACAGTGGCTGCTACCGGAAAGGAACAAGGGTTATAGGGCTAGGTGGTGGGTGGGGTTAGGTGTAGAAGTGGAGAGCATTTCCCACTTCCTCTGCACAAAGGCTCGGGCTTCCATTTCAAACATGGCAAAACAGACACACTGTTCTTCACATCCTCCTGCAGCTTCATTATAATGGCTAAAAGGAAATAATGAAAGTATAAATGTAGCACAAAGACAAAGAGAAAGGAGGAGGAAAAGGCAGCAGATGAGAAACGTCAACAGAATTCTGGAAGATGGATTGCAGGAAGAAAGGAGTAACCAGCTCAGCAGGGGAAAGAAGGCAGAAGTCTAAAAGCTGAAGGAAAAAGCCACAAAGGAGCCAGCCAATTAGAACTACAAAACCCGGAGGAGGCAGGGATTAAGAGGAACCAGGAACCACGCAGATGCAGACAGAGATGAGGCGTGAAAATTAACACAGGACAACTGGTTGGAACTATGAAAAAGAAACTGCACCCATTCAGGTCCCCCCTTTGTCCCCAAGAAGTAACCAGAGTTATATTCTGGTTGGACCAAAGGTTCTGAAATAAAAGACACTAGGCACAGCTCAAAGAGTTGGGGAAGGAGTGTGGCGCCATACTCTGAACAGGCGCGGCAAGTCAGAGACAAGGTACCAAATGGTGACACTAGCAGCTCCCTCCCCCAGCTTGACTCCCAAAGCTCTGCAAACAGTGGCAGCCCAAAATCTCCAACCCCGCCTTCTCTCAACCAGCTGGCATGAGATGAGAGGACTTCCCCTCCTGGAAAAAGTGACCAGACTGAAAGAAAACCTTCAGGTACAGATAACTGGGGGATTCCAAAAAAGCATCTGGGTTCCTGCTCTGTATCACAGCCAACAGATTCCACTAACACGGAATCCACCAGTTCTCTGAGAGTGACCTATCAAGGACCAACAGAAATTTGAGCACAACTGTTATATGAAAGATAGCAACCCAAATTAAAGAGGAATTAAAAGGAACAGATGATACAAAGTTCACAGTAAATGTCCTCAAAGAGACAGCCAAAAGCCAGTACAGGGTGCTATTTTTCAAAAATAAAATAAGAAACGTCAGAGAATATGAGCAATCTGCAAGAAATTAAAAATGAAATTTTAAAAAAAACACTCACAAACCAGCAACAATAAGTAGGTTATTTCCCATATATCTGATTCAAAGAAAAAGCCAGCTGCATCAAGAAAGTCCCACATCCAACAAACAGAAGTTTCAGAAAGAGAAAATTAGAAAATACAGAACTTAGGTTTTCCCAAAATGAAATGACCCAAGTTTCCAGATTTAAGAAGGCAAAATGCCCAGCACAATGTATGAAAAAAGACCCATTGCACAGTACCACACCATGAAATTTTAGAATACAGGATTGAAAACGAGATCCTAAAACCTTCCAGTTAGAGAAAACATCATGAAGAAATCAGAACAGCCTGGCTCTTCTCCAGGGCAGTTCTAGACAATGCAGTAGACTACCATCTTCCAGAACTGAGTCAAACCAATAAATAATCCAGTGCGAGATTTAGCATTAAGATGTGTGATGTTTTCAGTTCACCTCCTATGCACCTGTTCTCAGGAAGCAACTGGAAAACGTATGTTACATAAATAACAACAAAACAAAAACTGAGGTCTACATAAGGTATGGGAAAGAGAGGGTGTAACGGGAGAAAAGATGAAAAACATACCAAAGTGAGGAGGTCCCGGAAGAGTTATATCCATGTCAAACAGGCTAACCAACTTGCCCCAGTTTGCGTGGGACTTTATTGGATTTAGCAACAGAAACCCTATGCCCCAAGAAATGTATCAATCCTGGGCAAGCCCTACCAAGAGTCCGTAGTGCCCTGGAAACAGGAGAAAAGGACGGCTCCAGGACCAGCATGCAGAAAGAACTCTACAGCTGTTAAGCATTAGGGTTTATCTTTTCCTGTTTGTAATCCACTTTTTTATTTCTCATCTCCATCATTTAACATTTATTTTTATGTAAAATGTAACACGATTATAAAAGTCAAACCTATATAAAAGATTATACTCACAGAATTGACAGTGCCCCCATTCTTTCTCTTCCCACTCTATCCCCCACCTTTTCCACTCCATTCTGCCCACCTCCTGGGGTAACCGCTCTCATTAGTTCCTGGTTCATTCTTCTTGCGTTTCTTTTCCCACCAATGATAAAATACATTATCTACTTTATTCTCCCTCCATCCTTGGGGGAAAATTGCATGCCATATAGTATTTTGCACTGCTTTTTCACTTAACAACACATGCTGGAAGCCACGACCATTTCACAGATAATCTTTCTCATTCACTTCTCAGCTGCATATGCATGACGCGGATACACCGAAGTTTGTTTATGCAACCGCCGCCCCCAGCACTCACATGGCTTTTAATATTGGGGGGATAGAAACACTACTGCCTTGAATAACCTTGCGAATTTATATTTTTGTATTGATGAAGGTATCTTCAGGGTGAATTCTTGAAGTGGAAATGCTAAATCAAAAGGCAGGTGCAAATGCAATTTTGCTGATAATGCCAAATTCCCCTTTTAAAAAGTTATACTGATTTGTGTTCCTAACGGCTATGTATGAGAGTGCCTGTTTTCCCACAGCCTTGAAAAGAGAAACTATAGTGGTGCTTTACATATTTTTTGCTAATAATGTATTTCAAATGACTAACACAACCACACAGAAGTCGGGCAGGGGTGGCTCTAACCCAAATAACTCTTGAACACAGTACATTTTAACTATGTGCATTTGAGCTAAAGAACTGAATGAACTGTAAACAAATGCTGAGCTCTGATCAGCAGATTTGTGTTTCCGCAGTGGAATGGGCAGTAATTCTGACACTATTCGATGTTCATTCTAGAAATAAGCAAATAAGGAGGTATAAAGTGGATAACAGAAGGCAGGTTTTCTCCTTCTTGTGAGTAGCAGCATATTATTATGTAAAGGGATAAAAGCTAGAATGACCCCTATTGTAAGAAACGGGTAGTGAAGCTATCAGCAAGGTATGTAAGGAGAGACAAATACAGAAACAGACACAGATGTGTACATGTACACTGTTTTAAACTAAAATGATCCAGACTTCCCTAGGAAACAGATGATTCTAGACCTGGGGCTGTGAAAATACAAGCTAAACTCAAATATCTTACTGGGCCAAAAGGCAAATAAGTTTTTTTAAAAAGTTCAGAAATGGGGGGACTTGTTAGAAGGACACAAAAACTAAAGTGAATGGAGACCCACCAGGCAACTCTGCACAATTCGTACATTAAAGTTAAAAATGACAGCAACAGATAACTCAACAATAAAATAAGAATCCATAAATCCATAAAGAATAAACAAACAGGGAAGAAAGGAAGGCTCTTCCTTACTGTTGAATGCCAATTAATACATGTCAAATGAATGGTGGAATTTTAAAAAGCACCACTTGACCACCATCCCAGTAATAATGGTTGTTTCAGGAAAGAATTATACATCACTAAAAGTAGTGAATGAAAGTTTGACGAGGGCTGTATCTCACAAGATAATTGTGTTTTTAGTGGAGAAACATGACAAACACTATCTTGACCAAATAACTGAAGTTACCATTAGCAGACAAATAGAAATCTTCTGTCTCCTGATACAATGCACTAAGAAACATCACTTATGAAACATTCCTGTCAAAATACCACCCGAACACGATAATGAAAACACATTAGATAAACCCAAACTGGGGGAGCGTCTAAAAAACAAATGGCAGCTTTGCACAGTGACAGAGGCGCGATTATTGCAAATTAAAAAGCAAGTGGCCTGTACACTTAAAAAAATGTTAAGGTCACAATAATATTGTAATAACTATGTTTGGTGGGTACTTTTATAAATTATATAAATGTCTATTCACTATATTGTATATCTGAAATTAATGATATTGTATGCAAACTGTAACTGATAAATGAGATAAATATGTAATATTAAGATCACAAAAAAGGACTTCCGGCCAAGATGGAGGCGTAGGTGGAAACACTGTACCTCCTCTCACAACCAAGATTAAGGACAACAAATATTTATAAACAATAACACAACCAGAACACAGAAAATTGAACTACAGAAGTCGACAACTATTCAACCTGACCAGTAAGAGGGGCAGAGTCGGCAGGCGGCGGAGAGGGAAAGCGGCAGGAAAACGCGGTGGCTGCCAGGCTCGGGAGCGGGCGGCCGTAGGTGGCGTGGAGCTTGCAGACCCCAGACGCGGGGAGGAGACTGGAGGAGACGAGCAGAGCACGCAAGGCACGCAGGGAAGTTGGCCAACCGTGGACACACATTTGCGTGCAGATAAACTAGGCAAGAGCAGGCAGTGAGACAGACCGCAGAGCACAGGGCCCCAGCGACGGAAAATAAAGCCTAAAAACACCAATTGAAAAGGTGCCGGGAGAGGCTCCCAGCCTCACAGGAGAGGTCGCCGGGGAGACCCGCAAGGTCCGGGAGTGTGCATAGGCCCTCCCACCTGGGAACCAGCGCCAGGGGGGCCCAGTTTGCTTGTGGGAGGCAGCAGAGGGGA